>LPNX010211493.1:479813-542753 GCA_001517045.1 Pseudotsuga menziesii
TTTTGAAAATAATTGTCATTTCCTCGCATCTTATTCATGTTGGAAAATATTGCAATATTATATATTTCTAGGCATGTCACGAAACTGCATTTAGAATTATTGAAATATTGGTAGTTAATTATAGTTATGTTTCATATGACTAAGAAATGAAAAGGGATTGCATTGATATGTAAATATATGTGGAAAGGAAATTTCATTTCATATATAATATGGGAATTGAAAAATAAATAAATCTTGAAATAAAATCTAGTGGCATGACACTCATAGGGTATAGAAAACTAGTGAATAAATGCATCATGTTAAATAATGGAAAATAAATGACTTTTATCCGTAAAAAACGTGAACTTAGATTTTGAAAAATAGGATATCAATATGACCGCCATGATCACCTGAACGCAAGGAAATTTGTTTTATATCATAACGATATTGTTAACCAAAAATTGGAAAAGTACAAACTAGACATGACCATCAAAAGGTAACATGAGGAAATGTAACTTGATAAGTTTATTGAAGGGGTAATGGGGTAAGGACATAATGAGTTCCTTGATGTGGACATGACGAAACTCACATAAGGACTAGGAATTAAAATTTGATATGTTCATCTAAGCCACTAAATTCTGAGACTTGGGATCATATCAAGTTGAGAAACACCTTTATTAAAATTTATGGGTTTGGAAGTAATCTTTTAAGAAGTTGAATGACTTATGCATTGATTTTTTACGATGTCATCATCACCCATGATTTGGTAGTTCATGATTGCAACTTAACAATTTGTATTTCATTGAATATTGTATGGTGTTTAATTTCTTTCCTTAGAGGAGAAGATAACTCATTATAATTAATTAATTAGTTGGATTTGGTTGTGCTAAAAGTTAATTGGGTACTATATTATGTAGCTATTGATGTGATCTAGCTTGTAGCTTAAATGGATATCACATATTTTTTTGGATGGTTAGGAGGTATTGAAATCTAAATCACTATTGACACTTATTGAAAGTATTCCTAGATTTACACTATGTGAAGTTACAGTTGAGTTCTTGAGAATGTGTTAGAACCATGTTGGATGAAATACAAAATCAATAATGGTAGAACCACTGCTGTTTATGGCCATGGTTATTTCATGAGATTAGAATCAAACAGAACAAAGACTTTAATACGAAAAGTAAGAAAAATTGGCTTTTAGAACGTACAAGAGAAATTAACTTCGGGACGAAGTTTTTATAAGAGGGGGTGTATATAATGCCCATCTTCAACCGAGTTTGTTCGATAGAATTTGGGGAAACTTGATGCAGGAACATTGTGGCATTCCAGCAATGTGATGAGTTGGTCACATGCTGTGGCATCTTTTGTAACCATTTTGTGTTGAGTCATAGTTTGATTAGCGGTGTAGGGAATCGTTGTGGATCGCGACTCACTGCATGGAGATCAAGCCCCTGGTAGTTTCTTTTATACAAGGACATTTTCATCATGTGTTTTAGTCATTTGTTTTCAATTGCAGGACCACTCAACACATGAAATCGCAGTTTTAGTATAAATAGATAGTTTAGAGATGTAGAGGGGGTTCTTCTCTTCATCATTTAGAATTCCAAATTTGCAGAGAAGAGGAAAGACCTTTGCCTAATACCTACTTGTAAATATTTTGAAGAATCGGAAGGAGAGAGATCCATGTTATGTGAATTTCCTTTATTGCTTAATAGAAGGATTAACTATATGTTTGTTGGGCTGTTAGCCTTTATGCATGTGCTGTGTTGATTTGTGTATCTGTGTAGAACTGACTTCCATGTTTCCCTGAACATTTGTGTATTTTTTAGAAGTAACTGTATTCAAGCATCGATTAATTGCTTGAAAAGTTGAAGTAGAGTGTAGATGCATACATAAGAGTGTTAAGCTAAAGAATCAGGACGATTGCAAGCTGGATTAATCAATTCCATTATCAATCAGCGCAACCCGCAGGTTTTCTTCCTTAACAAGTTTTTGGAAAGAACGAACGGTGGAGATTGAGTCCACAGATCAATATCTGATAGTCCAGAATACTCCTGCAACGAAACTTGCAAGGAATTTAATAGATCCATAGAGATTTGGGAGGTCCACATCAAGAATAATATTGGTGGTCAGAGTGAAGGCTGGACGGCTAGCAAAATTGTGGGAAGGAAGTTTTGGGGTGCAACTTTGGGAAGTTGGAATCTCACATCTCGCAAACCAATTTTGGGAAGGCCGTTGCGGAAATAAATTTGTGAAGTGCAACGTTGGTTTTTTGAGATCCCACATCCCGCAACCCGATGGAAAAAACGATGTTGTGGAAATAGAGTTACAGAAAGGCAATTGCAGAGGCAATTTCAGCGTAGAATTTGGCCATTAGGCTAAATTTGGTAGTCGTGCTAAGTATAGGAGCCACCAGACCCTGGAAGTGCTGGTTGGGGTTGGTTGTGATTAATCCTAATCTGCACCAATTTTGGTATGAGAGCGGGAAGAGATTTCTTGTTGAGAAATTCCACAGTTGATATTGTGGGTAGAATTTTTGAAGGAGCAAGAAGGATCTCATGTGAGAAAGAAGCATAGCCATAGAATCCTCGAAAGAGACATGAAGAGTGCTCAAGAGGTTTTAGATAGAGGACCATCATTTCTAAAATACCAAGCGATGAGAGGAGGCTTGGTGAGGTAAGTTGTAACAGTCTGAAAGAGAACTGCTATTGTAGAGGCTTAGAGTGAGAAGATGGCTACACACATTGGAATACCAAGAGATTGTGACAAAGGTTGACCAGGGGGGAATGCAGAAGTTCTACAGGAAATGAGGGAGTTAAGGGAACGTATGGAAGCCATGGAAATGGAGAGACGAAGAGACCGAGAAGCAAGGGATGCAAGTGAACTTGAGGATGAAAAGCAAAGAGAAGAAGCTGCACCTATATAAGAAACATGAGAGTTAAGATATATCAAATCTATTATGGGAGTGACTTCAAGGCCGAGACCGAATTTTCCTACCTATGATTGAAGTCTCATCACGGAGCATCTCATTGACTAGATTAGTGAGATGGATAAGTACTTTGAGTATGCCGAGGTAGAAGAAGACAAGAGAGTCAGATTGGTTGTGACAAGGTTGAAAGGGCATGCATCCTTGTGGTGGGATAGTGTGCAAATAGAAAGAAGGAGGAAGAATAATCAATTGATAAAAAGTTGGGATAGAATGGTAGAAAAGATGAGGGCTAATTTCTTGCCCAAATATTACCAATTAATTATGTATAGGCAAGTACAAAACCTTAGGAAAATATTGTTAATAGTGAGAGAGTACACTAAAGAGTTCTACAAAGTAAACCTAAGGGCTAGATATGTGGAAGAGTCAGCAGAGAAGGATGCCATATATGTAAATGGTCTAAGGATGGATATCCAAGAAGATATCAGTATGATATCACCTAGAACAATGGAGGAGGCATATCAATGTGCCTTAAGGGCAGAAGAAAAGATAGCGAGGAAGCATAGCTTCAATATAGGTCGTGGTTTAGCGAGAGGAAGAGGGAAAGTGACTGGAAGAGCAATATTTGGAGTGCAGAGAGGCGAGTCCATTAACTCTAACTAGCAAGAGAAGCATGGTAGAGGAGGTGATCCTATCATAAGAGGACCTTACCAAGGAGGTAGAGGTAGAGGAAGAGGCATAGAAGCTGTCGTTAGATGCTACACATGAGATCAGTTAGGGCATAATACATTTGAGTGTCTAGAAAAAGAAGACGTAGGATAGAGAGGAGCCTATGTAGCTTAGAATGAGTAGCATCAAGAATAGCCAACATTAGAGGAAGTCTTGCCAGTGACAGGAGAGTAATTGATGATGAATAAATTCTTGTTGAAACGAGAGAAGGAGTAAGAAGAGCCTGCTCAAAGGAAATATTTACTCAGGACTATGTGTAAAGTCAAAGGGAAGTGTTGTAATATGGTAATTTACAGTGGGAGTACTGGTAATCTTGTTTCCAAAGAGATGGTGGAAAATCTGAGTTTAAAGAAGACCAAACATCCTATTCCATACAAATTATCTTTGTTGCACAAAGGACATCAATTCCTAGTGAGTGAGGAGTGTGTAGTTTATTTCCAAATAGGTCCATATAAGGACAAGATTCTGTGTGATGTGACTCCCATGGATGTTTTCCATATACTGTTAGGTAGACTGTGGCAATTCGATAAGAGAGTGAATCATGATGGTAGGATTAACTATCATAGTTTCGAGCAGAATGGGATAACACATGTACTTCACCCTTTACAAGGAGCTAGTACAACAGGACATTTAACACCTAAAGTTTCGATGTTGTTAGGAAAGGAATATTTATAGCAGGTTGAGAAGGAAGAATTGATTTATGTTGTGGTGTGTAAGCCAAGAGTGGTGATGATGAAGACCAGCATTGAAAATCTACTTGAGGAGACTCAAAAAATGTTGAGTGAGTTTAGTGACATTGTGGTGGATGATTTACTCAATTAATTACCACCAAGAAGGGATATAAGTCATCAGATTGATTTTATTCCAGGAGCCATTTTACCAAACAAGGAAGCGTATAGGTTGACAACTCAAGAGAATGAAGGATTGAGGAAGCAAGTCCAAGGATTGTTGGGCAAGGGATTGGTTCAGAAGAGTCCGATTCCATGTGTGGTACCATCAGTACTGACACCAAATAAGGATGGTGAGTGGAGGATGTGTACTAACTCTAGAGCAATTGACAAGATTACTAAGATCATGTTTTCTTTTAATACTTTATTTCTTAAAAAACACAATTTAAAAAACTGACATTTCTTTAATCAATCAAATAAACAGATTATGCACATTCTACATAATCACACCTTTGTATACATTGTACACACAATTGGTAATATGAAGAGTTTAGTACCCCACCTTTTTAAAAGTCATGACTTGTGAATAAATTACATTATTTCCTAAAAAACATAACTTTTTAAAAAACACCATTTGTTTAATAACTCAAATAAACCAAGTTTGTGCATTCTACATTATCACACCCTTTTAAAGGTTGTGCACACAATTGGTAAGAAAAATAACTTACTACCACTCATTTTTAAAAAGCAAGATTTCCAAATAAATTACTTTATTTGTTAAAAGGGAGAGTTTTTTAAAAAGTTTAGTTTTTTAATACCTCTTCTTTTTAAAAATCATGACTTTGAAAAACATTAATTTATATTCTTACAATAAAAACTTTAAAAACATCATTTTTTTACTAAATCAAATAAAAAAATTATGCACATAGATGGTCAGAGGAAGATCTAAGTACCCCTTCTTTTTAAAAATCATGACTTTGAAAAACATTACTTTATCTTTTTAAAAATGAGACTTTAAAAGACACCATTTGTTTAATAAATCAAATAAGTAAAGTATGCACATTCTACTTTATCACACATTTTTATAGGTTGTGCAATGAATTGTTAGGAGCAATATTTTACTATCATTCATTTTTTAAAAATCTTGATTTCTAAAACAATTACTTTATTTCTTGAAAACCACATATTTTTTAAAACCCCCATTTGTTTAATAAATCAAATAAACAAAGGATGCAATTTTGTACATAATCACACCTTTTTGTACATTGTGTACAAAATTGGTAAGCAGAATAGTTTAGTACCCCTCATTTATAAAAATCATGACTTCTAAAACAAATTCTTTAATTCTTAAAAATCACAAGTTTTTAAATAAAACCATTTAATTAATAAGTTGAATAAACAAAGTATGAAAGTTATACTTGATCACATATTTTTATAGGTTGCACACAGAATTGGTAAGAGGAATAATATAGTACGCCTCATTATAAAAAATATCAACATCTAAACAAATTACTTAATTCAAAAAATTAAGAATTTTAAAAAAACGTCATTTATTTAATAAATTAAATGAACAGAGTATTCACATTCTACATGATCAAACCTTTTTATACATTTTCATGCAATTAGTAAGAGGAATATATTAGTATCCCTCATTTTTTAAAATCATGAGTCATAAAACAATTAATTTATTTCTTAAAAGACCTGATTTTTTAAAAAATGCTGTGTATTTAATAAATGGAATACACAAATTTTGCACATGCTACACAATCTCATCTCATCAGAGATTGTGGACATAGTTTGTAATAGGAATATCTTAGCACCTCTCGTTTTTAAAAATGGCGTTTTCTAAAATGTTATTTATTTAATAAATGGAATCAAGAAAGTACCTACATTCTACATAATGGAACCTTTTTATACATTACGCATGTAATTGGTAATTGTTAGAGTACAGTGTCCCTTCTTTTTACAGATAATGTATTCTAACAAATTTCTCTATTTATTAAAAAATAAGACTTTCTAAAAAATAACACTTGTTTATTGATTCAAATTAACAAAATATGCACTTTATACATGATCACACAATTTTATAGGTTGTCCATGCAACTGCCAAGAGGAAGACCTTTGTAACCCTCATTTATAGAAATCATGTGCTCTAAAAGAATTATTTGCTTCTAAAAAACAAGACTTTTTAAAAAACACCATTTGTTTAATAGTTTGAATCAACAAACTATGCACATTCTTCATAATCAAATAGTTTTATACATTTCTTACACAATTTGTATAAGGAAGAGCTTTGTTTAATAAATCAAATAAACAAAGTATGCAATTTTATACATAATCACACTTTTTTGTACATTGTGCAAAAACTTTGTAAGCGGAATAGTTTAGTACCCCTCATTTTTAAAAATCATGATTTCTAAAGCAAATTCTTTAATTCTTAAAAATCACGAGTTTTTAAATAACACCATTTAATTAGTAAGCTGAATAAACAAAGTATGAAAGTTATACTTGATCACATATTTTATAGGTTGCACAAAGAATTGGTAAGAGGAATAGTGTAGTACCCCTCATTTCAAAAACTCACAATGTAAGGTACCCCTCATACCTCAGAAGCGGTTATGTGTGAAAAGTACAAGAATTATACTTCGTTGTTACTGCAAAGAGAGTCTATCCTGTTAGTGATAGATTTTAAAGTCGTTTCAATGGAGCATGTTCAACAAGTCAAACTACATGTATTGTAAAACAATCCTTTGACAATTCGAAATTCATTCTTCTCTATAAAAAGTCGAACATGCAAATTGCATCCACTATGTCGAGATCAATGTTTATAACATAAGTCAAGCAAGCTTATACGTATGATTAAGTAATCCTTTCATGACTTAAGACACACATATACATAAGTCCTAAGGCTATAAAAAAATCTTTCATGCAGTATCATCTTTCTTCGATCAGTGGTTTTTCCAAGGGAGGCCTTACCTTGAAGTTATGACATAATACATCTTTATTTATGGTGCAAATACTAATATTAGTGACAACATAAGGTTTGTGGTTGAAAAAGGTTTTATTTTAGTAGAGAGACACTCATATGCATCTGAATACCTACTTCAGTTGCTTTAACCATAGCATAGCATAATTGATCTGCAATTAAACAATGGGACTCTGAGGTAACTACCCTTGAGGTATATACTAACATCGCCTTAAGCCAAGGATGGCTTGTCTAAACTAGTAAAGAGCTAACCATTTTAATAGTCACTGCTGAAACATAATATGCATCAATCCCGTAATTCTTCAAACACATGTAAAGCGAACATTATACATGGGGTAATAACTTTCCTTTGATTTATCTGTTTGTAAGATTGTAACATACTTTAATTCTTACATGGCATTACATATCCGATTCAGTTCCTGTATAAGATGTATGCTTATTGTGGAAGACAAGAAGACGTATACTTACTGGAGAAAACACTACCATTTTCGACTAACAGTAACAGATTACTCACTGCTTATTTTCCAGGTGATGAATCATACTGAGAAGCACTTCCAATCACACCAAAGGCATATCGTTACAAACATTCATCCATTCATCTATCATAGATACATAAAACATACGTGGGAAAGGTAAAAGAAGACGGAACAAAGATGTACGTGGTTCACCCCAACCTTGGGGTTGCGTCCACCAAAAGGGTGTCACATCTGGTGACCTTAGATTCATTTAAAAATTACAATCTGCAATATCATAATTTCCGTAAACTCTCTTCCTCTGAGAGCATTTACAAATACCTTCATTAGAAGTTACAATCAGCAATCACATAATTGCCATAAAATCCCTCCCTCTAAGAGCATTTACAATATAAATCCATTCCCATTATCAGGCTATGGCAGGGGTTTTATACTACCCTAACCATTCTCGTATTACTACCCGCAAATCGCATCTATGTTTATAAGACCCAGAAACTAAATAATTCCCAAAATGCACTCATCGATTTGTAATGACCATGCTCAAGAATCCATACGGGAATAAGTTCCAACTTTATAAAACAAACCACATGTAGGTACCAAAAGCCACTGGCTTCACACTCTTGGGAAAATTACTATCATATAAAACCAGAAGAAAGCAGCCCCTTTTGGAAAATAAACCATTTTAGAAGGAACCCAGCACATTGTTTGTGAGCAAAATCAAAAGGCTGCAGCGTGGAGGGCAGGAACATAGAGTTTTAAGATCAACTGATAGGTATCTATCTCTCTGTATATATATACACACACACACACACACACACTCACATGTTGATGAATTTAAATCAACACGAACCATTCAACTCAGCGGTAACGATCTAGTATGAACTAAATCGTGGCTATAAGGAGTTCTAGATCAAAAAGGTTTATTAAAACAAGGATAAGAAGTATATCCGTGCTATACAGATGTTGGGACATCGATGTCTCGATATGGATATCTAACCCCAATGCAGTCGAGATCATACATCGATTGACTTCAGATTCAAGTCGAACCTCAGAATTATGTAGAGGCAGGTTTTGGAAAACAAATCGGACTATGGGGTTCTTTAAGTGTACACACATGCTTTCATATTTTTAATTACCAGGAATTAGAGCCCAAAAGAAAACCTGCCAAAACTACTCTATAATGCATATGCAAAATCATGTAACTTGAAATCTTGCCTACATATAGAGGCAAACCAAAATAAATTCCACACACAATTTTAACCGATTTCAATTACTTAAAACGAAACCAAGCAAGGGTTCATACCAGATTTTAGATCTCATCGAATCAAATGACGAATCTCTCCACTCATCCAGATCGCATACCTGGTCCCCAATCGCAGAGATCAACTCTCATAGATCATTCCCATGGAACGCACATATCATTCCTCCTAAATGCAGAGTTCTTCCTCGCACATGCATTTCCTTCCAAATGCCCCTTCCATATCCAAAAACGCAGGGGTATGTAAGTAAATCACAGTGGTCTTCTTGATTTGCAAAACGCAGGGATACCAACAACACTTTAAATCTGCAAACGCAGTGCTCTCGTTGATGTGCAAAATGTAGGGATACCCACAACGTTTTCAATCTGCAACGTAGTCTCTCCTTGATGTGCAAAATGAAGTGATGTTTGTTTATGTTTTTCTTCATGCAAATCACAGTTCCCTCTTCCTAACCCCCATATTTCAAGCATCCTTCTTATAAAAAATACCTCGATTGTTCTGCTAGGATCATCTTTTTCGCAAAATACATAGATATCTCTTTTAAAAATAGCAGGAATAAAAATAGCTGATATCAAATCCCCTATCCCTGTCGCAGAGAACAAATCTCGTAGGGAGCAACTTTTCCTCCTTTTTCATGAACTCTTGCCCCCTTTTGTGTTTGCCTCTTCCCCTTAGGAAGTAATTCCCAAAATCAAGGATCACGCCCAGGTAATTAGGAATAATAATTTCTCCCTAACGGCTTTTCCCACTCCTTACAGAAAGAATCCCATGAAATCAGCGATGTAGCTGATTTCTAGGAGCTCACCCCGGAAAAATCAATGATCTTTAATAGTTACCGTATTTGGATGGTGGTCCCTATTTCTCAATAAATATATATACCATAGTTTAAACCACTTTCAAAGGAGTAAATCCAAGATATGAGGGGTTCCTGTTGATTTTCCAAGCGATAAAGGAAAGAAAAGGGTCTCTTACATGTATACGCCAATTGGCTCCAAAAAGTAGTCATGGTTTTTGGGTAATAATTATCCATGTGACTAGTGGCAAACATGATTACAAGTTTCATTTGGTTCATTAAAACAATTTCGGCTGCATAATCCCTTTTCTCATTAATGATGTAAAACCCCTCTTAAACTTGTTGTTTTATATGTATATAACTAAGTACATATATACATATATAATCTAGCAACATCCTTGATAATGTATCACTATACTAGTAAAGTAGGAGTCATTGCTTCCTTATTTGTTTCGGAAAATTTTATTAGCATTTTTCGTTCATAAATATGTTATCGAGGATAACCTATATATGTGCTATATGTATTTGTCCCCTAATAAAATATATATTTGGAGAGAGAGAGCATAGTTTGTATAAAGGTAATTCGTTACCAAAACCCCTCCCCTTTAAGGATAGATCTTGTAGCTAATCCTTTAGAAGTGCATCACTTTTTAATAAATTTTTTTAATACGTCTATCATATTTTCTTAGGATAACATCTTCAGCTCCTTAAACTAGGTTCTAAGGAGAACTCTTTGGCGCATGATTTTTCTTAATACGTACGAGGTGGGTTCATTCGTGAGAACCCAATAGGTGGGTTAATCTATTCAGGACTTACCTCAGCCTAGGTGGTCACCTAATCGTTTAGGTTGTTATGAAAACATATTTAATCATTTGATCCAAATCCCAAGGTTCACTCACCGTTTTAACCTTGCCACGTAGTGGATGTAGTTACTTGTCGCTTAGGTTTCGTCCATGTCTTAGTCTCCCAATTCTATCACTCAGGGAGTTACTTTCCTAGCATACAAGGTTCTGCTGGTGGGGTCTTGGCCTTGAGCTCCTCACCAGAGAATAAGTACAATCGAAATTCTTTAAAAAGTTACAAGTATATTAGGGGTGTATAAGAGGGATGTTACATCCTTTCCCCCTAAAATTAACACCGTCCTCGGTGTTCCTATCCTTCGTCCACTTCCCCCTTCTCAGGAGTCATTCTTTCTTGCTTCAACCATTCTGTTCTAGTTTCTTTATGATCTTTTCGTACCTTCTCTGGTTGCTATTGTCCAAAACCTGCAGTTTCCCTGCAACATGTTTAGGTCTAGCACAATTTTTCTTTAGTACATCACGTACAAAATTAATATTTCAACTTAAACATCAGCCATAGATTCTTTTGCATTGTAACCATCTACAATTTTCTAGTGTTCATTGGTGCCATAATGTAATTTCATATGCATTTATCCAATCTTTTAATTTAGGATTTATTTACTTAACTATTGCTAAATTTCATTCCTAAATTGCTTTTGATTTGCTATTTTTTTTTGTGTGTCTGCAATGTGTTAATATTTAGAATCTTCTTTTATTTTGTTTATCATGATTTCTTTTTATTTTTATTTTTTATTTATTATTATTATTATTATTGTTATTTTTTTTTTTTTCATAAGGTTGCACTTTCCATTACTTTATTTTCAAGTCATAAGTTTATTGTTTAGTTATTACTTATTTACAACCTTATAGTTTAATAATTTCTTTTGTTTCTCCAGGTGATATCAAGGGTGCCATGATCGTCTTCATGCCCTTTAAATATCCCACTTTCCATGGTGGGGAGTTAGTGCGATGGCTGAGACCATGTTAACTCAGTTCAATCCACGCTGTAGGGAGACTCATGGTTACTGAGGAATAAGGCCAACACCTTATTGCACGCCCCTCAGTTAATCCTTGTGAGTGACCGAGTCCGTGACCTACCCTCATGGTAGCATGCCTCTTGCAGGTAAAAGCCTCTCTCGCTTTTCAACCTGCCACATGGAAAATATGTGCTAACCATACCGGTACAGAAGAAAGTACCCAAGCACGATCAGAGTGTGTAGAATCACTAAGGGCCTCCCAACCCTGTTCACACCTGATGAACCAAACTCCCTACAGTCACCATCCGCCTCTGCATTCTCTCATCCGTCCAATATTAGGGTAAAAAAATCTCCCTTTATCCAAACCCTACCCTTGCATTTATATCGTTCCTTTTTTAGATTTATGCATAATGTAAAATTACTATTTTTATTTATTCTTATTTTGGATTCATTTTTGTTTTATTTCAACGAATCTTTTGTCATATGCATTTATGTAATGTCATAATATTGGTGAGGCCTGCAAGGTTAGTATATAAACATCATCCACAAAACTCAACATTCGTCAATTATATTATGTGAAAGCAACACCCATACTTAACCTCATTATTTGCGGTAGTAATCATTTTTTCTATCAGTCAATTTCGATCGATAGTGTTCCGGGCACATCCTCCCAGGTTAGCATATAACATTATACAACCATCATCAATCTTACTTACTTTCATTATCCATATCTATAGATAATAACCTCTTAAAAAAAATGCCAAATCTCAGTACAAACCAAGCAACACCAATGCTATGAAATTCTCAATGGGTTTAATCACAAGATTACTAACAATATCATTCCATCCAGCACTAGAATCCATTCTAGGGTTGTCACTAGACTCTACCAATAGACATAATAAGTATTCATTCCAACAATTAGTCTATTCGGCTAGACAAAATGAAAATACCATCCATGAGCTAATCTAACATATGGTAGTTCAAACTCTAGTCCAAGCACAAGGAACCATCTCTAGAACATTTCACCAATAGGAGCATGCTTCTATTTATTTAACAATTATGAAGTTGGTATTTTGTAGCCATATGAGACTTTTAGGTATGTACATATCATTCATTAAAATCTAGACATCATTCGCCAACCTTTCCTTTTAAGGATTTCAACACTCATTCCAGCATTATCATGAGCATAAGGAGATGGTGTTTAACTTGAACTTAAATTTGTTACTTTAGTGAACAAGCAATAGGTTTAAAATACAAAACTTCTTTTCTTTTACTAATGGACTTAACCATAAAATCATTATCACCTTTCAATCCTTCATTTTTCTATCAGGTCAAGAAACGTGTCAAACATTCTTTGAGCATTTAATAAGTGTCAAGAGAAAACTCATCACTAGTCAGATTGGAATTAGTATAATTTCCAGCCATCAATTACCATTAACAAATTCAGACTTGACGCCTATGTAATCGATTTAATTTTGGAAGCCCAAATAAGGGTTTTCAATTTAAATATTCAACCAACAAGGGTCGGCAATCCAAAATGTTATTCACCAACTTTCAATAGACTCAAATGTGAAGTGAATGATGCTAATGTTAAGTAAACAGTTGGTCAGAGGAGTGACGACATTCACTTTCAATATTCATATCCTCGATGATAGCAATTTGTCAACAGTGTTAATGTCTAAAAGATTACACAGGGAACAAGACTTTCGTGGTAAGATAAGTCTATATTTTTTTTTTTATGTGAGGCAAGGTTTTTATCAATCCAACCAAAAGTTACGATCAGTAGATCAAGTAACCAATGTTCGTGTGAGTAGCAGAATCCATGATACTTACATTTTGGTTGTTCATCAAATTATTTTTAACTAGAATATTAGGATTGTAGAATAATTTCAATTCGGAACAGCAGTGAATGTGACTCTTTAAGTCCGTAGATAACTAGGTAACTCTTTAATGCTACTTTTAACAACAGTAATTACTGAGTGTTACACTATAACCTATCACAATCCACATGGAACTCTAAGAATTATACATTACGTCATTAACAATAATTTAACTCCCACATTATTATTATGGTAGAAGGTACTTTCACCCACCAGGAGTCTATCTAAGAAGACTCCTATATCTTACCAGAAATTTAATTGTGCAGTTTAAATTAAAGACCAAACAATCGTATAAATATTTTGAAAGAAAATCAAGGAAATGACCAGATACATTGTACTTACACCGTTGGCTTAATCTAGAAGTGGAAAACAATGACCACCCTTTGTGATCTGAGAAGAGGTTCCTCCTTCTCCTGCACAACTACAAGGTCAATAAGCATTTGTGTTTGGTATAACTTAAAGGTACCTGGATTGGAGAATCAATGTGAACTTGTTGTTTTTCTGTTATCATAGAGAAAAAAAACTCAATCATTAGTTAAAATGAAATATACGGAAGCATTTTAAGCCCAGTAGGCCCGAGCTTTCAACTCTCGCTCTGATACCATATGTAAGGTACCCCTCATACCTCAGAAGTGGTTATGTGTGAAAAGTACAAGAATTATACTTCGTTGTTACTGCAAAGAGAGTCTATCCTGTTAGTGACAGATTTTAAAGTCATTTCAATGGAGGATGTTCAACAAGTCAAACTACACGTATTGTAAAACAATCCTTTGAAAATTTGAAATTCATTCTTCTCTATAAAAAGCCGAACATGCAAATTGCATCCACTATGTCGAGATCAATGTTTATAACATAAGTCAAGAAAGCTTATACATATGATTAAGTAATCTTTTCATGACTTAAGACACACATATACACAAGTCCTAAGGCTATGGAAAAATCTTTCATGCAGTATCATCTTTCTTCGATCAGTGGTTTTTCCAAGGGAGGCCTTACCTTGAAGTTATGACATAATACATCTTTATTTATGGTGCAAATACTAATCTTATTGACAACATAAGGTTTGTGGTTGAAAAAGGTTTGATTTCAGTAGAGAGACACTCATATGCATCTGAATACCTACTTCAGTTGCTTTAACCATAGTATAGCATAATTGATCTGCAATTAAACAATGGGACTCTGAAGTAACTACCCTTGAGGTATATACTAACATCACCTTAAGCCAAGGATGGCTTGTCTAAACTATTAAAGAGATAACCAATTTAATAGTCACTGCTGAAACATAATATGCATCAATCGCGTAATTCTTCAAACACATGTAAAGCGAACATTGTACATGGGGATACTTACTGGAGAAAAACACTGCCATTTTCGACTAACAATAACAGATTACTCACTGCTTATTTTCCAAGTGATGAATCATACTGAGAAGCACTTCCAAACACACCAAAGGCATATCGTTACAAACATTCAGCCATTCATCTATCATAGATACATAAAACATACGTGGGAAAGGTAAAAGAAAACATTTAGACACATTAAAAGAAGACATAACAAAGATGTACGTGGTACACCCCAACCTTGGGGTTACGTCCACCAAAAGGGTGTCACATCTGGTGACATTAGATTCATTTAAAAATTACAATCCGTAATATCATAATTGCCGTAAACTCTCTTCCTCTGAGAGCATTTACAAATACCTTCATTAGAAGTTACAATCAACAATCACATAATTGCCATAAACTCCCTCCCTCTAAGAGCATTTACAATATAAATTCATTCCCGTTATCAGGCTATGGCAGGGGTTTTATACTACCCGAACCATTCTCGGATTACTACCCGCAAATCGCATCTATGTTTATAAGACCCAGAAACTAAATAATTCCCAAAATGCACTCATCGATTTGTAATGACCATGCTCAAGAATCCATACGGGAATAAGTTCTAACTTTATAAAATAAACCACATGTAGGTACCAAAATCCACTGGCTTCAAACTCCTGGGAAAATTACTATGATCTAAAACCAGAAGAAAGCAGCCCCTTTTGGAAAATAAACCATTTCAGAAGGAACCCAACGCATTGTTTGTGAGCAAAATAAAAAGGCTGCAGCATGAAGGGAAAGCGCATAGAGTTTTAAGATCAACTGATAGGTATCTATCTCTCTGTATATATATATATATATACACACACACACTCACATGTTGATGAATTTAAATCAACACGAACCATCCAACTCAGTGGTAACGATCCAATATGAACTAAATCACGACTATAAGGAGTTCTAGATCAAAAAGGTTTATTAAAACAAGGATAAGAAGTAGATCCGTGCTATACAGACATTGGGACAGCGATATCTCGATCTGGATATCTAACCCCAATGCAGTCGAGAGCATACATCGATTGACTTCGGATTCAAGTTGATCCTCATAATTATGTAGAGGCAGGTTCTGGAAAACAAATCGGACTATGGGGTTCTTTAAGTGTACACACATGCTTTCATATTTTTAATTACCAGGAATTACAGCCCAAAAGAAAACCTACCAAAACTACTCTATAATGCGTATGCAAAATCGTGTAACTTGAAATCTTGCCTACATATAGAGGCAAACCAAAATAAATTATACACACAATTTTAACCGATTTCAATTACTTAAAACGAAACCAAGCAAGGGTTCATACCAGATTTCAAATCTCATCGAATCAAATGACGAATCTCTCCACTCATCCAGATCGCATACCTGGTCCACAATCACAGAGATCAACTCTCATAGATCATTCCCCTGGAACGCACAGATCATTCCTCCTAAATGCAGAGTTCTTCCTCGCACATGCATTTCCTTCCAAATGCCCCTTCCATATGCAAAAACGCAGGGGTATGTAAGTAAATCACAGTGGTCTTCTTGATTTGCAAAATGCAAGGACACCAACAACACTTTAAATATGCAAACGCAGTGCTCTCCTTGATGTGCAAAATGCAGGGATACCCACAATGTTTTCAATCTGCAACACAATCTCTCCTTAATGTGCAAAACACAGTGATGTTTGTTTGTGTTTTTCTACATGCAAATCACAGTTCCCTCTTCCTAACCCCTAGATTTCAAGCATCCTTCTTATAAAAAATACCTAGATTGTTCTGCGAGGATCGTCTTTTTCCCAAACTACAGAGATATCTCTTTTAAAAATAGCAGGAATAAAAATAGCTGATATCAAATCCCCTATCCCTGTCGCAGAGAACAAATCTCGTAGGGAGCAACTTTTCCTCGTTTTTCATGAACTCTTGCCCCCTTTTGTGTTCGCCTCTTCCCCTTAGGAAGTAATTCCCAAAAGCAAGGATCACGCCCAGGTAATTAGGAATAATAATTTCTCCCTAATGGCTTTTCCCACTCCTTACAGAAATAATCCCATGAAGTCAGCGGTGTAGCTGATTTCTAGGAGCTCGCCCTGGAAAAATCAATGATCTTTAATAGTTACCGTATTTGGATGGTGGTCCATATTTGGAAATAAATCTATATACCATAGTTTAAGCCACTTTCAAAGGATTAAATCCAAGATATGAGGGGTTCCTGTTGATTTTCCAAGCGATAAAGAAAATAAAAGGGTCTCTTACATGTATATGCCAATTGGCTCCAAAAAGTAGTCATGGTTTTTGGGTAATAATTATCCATGTGACTAGTGGCGAACATGATTACAAGTTTCATTTGGTTCATTAAAACAATTTCGGCTACATACTCCCTTTTCTCATTAATGATGTAAAACCCCTCTTAAACTTGTTGTTTTATATGTATATAACTAAGTACATATATACATATATAATCTAGCAACATCCTTGATAATGTATCACTATACTAGTAAAGTAGGAGTCATTGCTTCCTTATTTGTTTCGGAAAATTTTATTCGCATTTTTCGTTCATAAATATGTTATCAAGGATAACCTATATATGTGCTATATGTATTTGTCCCCTAATAAAATATATATAGGGAGAGAGAGAGCATAGTTTGTATAAAGGTAATTCGTTACCAAAACCCCTCCCATTTAAGGATAGATCTTCTAGCTAATCCTTTATAAGTGCATCACTTTTTAATAAATTTTTTTAAGACGTCTATCATATTTTCTTAGGATAACATCTTCAGCTCCTTAAACTATGTTCTAAGGAGAACTCTTTGGCGCATGATTTTTCTTAATACGTACGAGGTGGGTTCATTCGTGAGAACCCAATAGGTGGGTTAATATATTCAGGACTTACCTCATCCTAGGTGGACACCTAATTGTTTAGGTTGTTATGAAAACATATTTAATCATTTTATCCAAATCCCAAGGTTCACTCACCGTTTTAACCTTGCCACATAGTGGATGTAGTTACTCGTCGCTTAGGTTTCGTCCATGTCTTAGTCTCCCAAGTATATCACTAAGGGAGTTACTTTCCTAGCATACAAGGTTCTACTGGTGGGGCCTTGTCCTTGAGCTCCTCACCAGAGAATAAGTACAATTGAAATTCTTTAAAAAATTACAAGTATATTAGGGGTGTATAAGAGGGATGTTACACACAACATCTAAACAAATTACTTAATCCAAAAAAGCAAGAATTTTTAAAAACGTAATTTATTTAATAAATTAAATCAACAAAGTATATTCAGATTCTACATGATCAAACCTTTTTATACATTGTGATGCAATTAGTAAGAGGAATATATTAGTATCCATCATTTGTTAAAATTAGGACTCATAAAACAATTAATTTATTTCTTGAAAGACTGAATTTTTAAAAAATGCTATGTATTTAATAAATGGAATACACAAATTTTTCACATGCTACACAATCTCACCTCTTTATACATTGCAAACACAGTTTCTTATAGGAATATCTTGGCACCCCTCGTTTTTAAAAATGACATTTTCTAAAATGTTATTTATTTAATAAATGGAATCAAGAAACTATCCGCATTCTACATAATGGAAATTTTTTATACATTACGCATGCAATTCGTAAGTGTTAGAGTATAGTGTCCCTTCTTTTTAAAAATAATGTATTCTAACAAATTTCTTTATTTATTAAAAAATAAGACTTTCTAAAAAATAACATTTCTTTATTTATTCAGATTAACAAAATATGCACCTTATACATGATCACACAATTTTATAGGCTGTCCATGCAACTCACAAGAGGAAGAGCTTTGTACCCCTCATTTTTAGAAATCGTGTTCTCTAAAAAAATTATTTGCTTCTTAAAAACAAGAATTTTTAAAAAAGCACTGTTTGTTTAATAATTTGAATCAACAAAGTATGCACATTCTTCATAATCAAATAGGTTTATACATTTCTTACACAGTTTGTATAAGGAAGAGCTTATTACCCCTTGTTTCTAAAAATATTGACTTAAGAATTTTTCCTTTCTTCTTACAAAACATGACTTAAAAAATGCATTTGTTTAATCAATCAAATAGAAAAAGTGCGCACATTTTATGTAATTCCACATTTTATGCATTATGTATGTTCTTGTTAAAAGGAACAACTTAGTACCCATCGTTTTGAAAAATCACAACTTCTAAACAAATTAGTTTATTACGTTAAAAAGTGACTTTTTAAGAAATGAATTTTGTTTACTAAATCGAATAAACAAAGCTATAAGATTCTACATCATTGTAGATTTTTATATGTTGCACACACAATTCGTAAGAGGAATATATTAGCACCTTTTGTTTTAAAAAATGTCAACTTCTATTTTTTTTAAACACGACTTTTTTAAAAATGACACTTGTTTAACAATTTGAATAAAAAAATATAAACATTCAGTATGTACGCACCTTTTTATACATTTTGCACAGAATTGGTGTTAGGAATATCTTAGTACCCTTGCTTTTGTAAAATCATGTTTAAAGAAAATAATTTATTTCTTAAAAACACAATTTAAACAAAATTGACATTTCTTTAATAAATCAAATAAAAAAGAGTATGCACATTCTACATAATCACACCTTCCTATACATTGTGCACACAATTTATAAGAGGAAGAGTTTAGTACCCCACATTTTTAAAAGTCATGACTTGTAAAAAAATTATATTATTTCCTTAAAAACAAGAGCTTCTAAAAA
Organism: Pseudotsuga menziesii; assembly: GCA_001517045.1. Taxonomy (NCBI): domain Eukaryota; kingdom Viridiplantae; phylum Streptophyta; class Pinopsida; order Pinales; family Pinaceae; genus Pseudotsuga; species Pseudotsuga menziesii. The sequence continues at coordinate 499,417 of LPNX010211493.1, forward strand.
ACACCATTTGTTTAATAAATCAAATAAACAAGCTGTGTGCATTCTACATTATCACACCCTTTTATAGGTTGTGTACACAATTGGTAAGTTAAATAACTTACTACCACTCAAGGACTTCAAAATAAATTACTTTATTTGTAAAAAACAAGAGATTTAAAAAAATGCCAGTTCTTTAATCTATTAAATAAACAAAGTATGCACACTATATATAATCATACATTTTCATACATTGGATATAAAGTTTGTAAGAGGAAGAGATTAGCACCCGTCATTTTCAAAAATCACAACTTCTAAAAAAATTAGTTTATTTCTTAAGAACAAGGAAATTTTGAAAAACTCATTTCATTAATAATTGGAATAAACAAAGTATGCACTTTCTACTTAATCATAGATTTTTATAGTTTGTGGATAAAATTCATAAGAGAAATACATTGGTACCCCTCATTTTTCAAATTTACGACTTCTAAAAAATTATTTTATCTCTTAAAAAAGATGACTTTCAAAAACACCATTTATTTAGTAAATCGAATCCACATAGTATAAAAATTCTACATGACCACATGTTTGTATACATTGTTCATGCAATTGGTAAGATAAATAACTTTGTAACCCTTGTTTTTAAAAACCATGTCCTTTAAAAAAAATTATTTCTTGAAAAAAAAGACATTTAAAAAACATCATTTTCTTAATAAATAGAATCAACCAAGATTGCAGATTCTTAAGAGATTGTTAAGTGAAAGAGCTTGGTGCCCCTTGTTTTAAAAAATGCGATTTTTGAAAAAAGTCACTGTATTTCTTAGAAACAATAGTTTGAAAAAAAATGTCATTTTTTTAATAAGTCGAATAAACAAATTTTGGACAATATACATGATCGCACACTTTTATAGAATCCATATGTGATTGGAAAGAGAAAAAAACATATTACCCTTTTTTTTTAAATCATGACTTCAGGGAAAAAAAAATTATTTATTTAAAAACATGAATTTTTGAACAATGCATTTGTTTATAAATATGGACCAACAAATTAAGAAAATTCTACATGACACATTTCTATACATTGCACTCACCATTGGTGTAAGTAACATATTAATACCCCTTTTTTTAAAATCACGTTTTCTATGGAAAATTATGTTATTTATGAAAAACATGATGTTTTATCAAACTACATTTGTTTATTAAATCAACTTAACAAAGTATGCACATTTCTATATAATAAAACCTTTAAATACATTTTGCACACAATTTTAAACATGAACAGCTTAGTACCACTTATTTTAAAAATCATGACTTCTATAAACATTACTTTTTTTCTTAAAAAACATGATTAAAAAAAAAAGATTTCTTTAATAAATGAAATAAACAAAGTATGCACATTCTGCCTAATAGAACCTTTCAATACATTGTGCACATAGATGGTAAAGGGAAGATATTAGTACACCTTCTTTTTAAAAGTCATGACTTTGAAAAACATTTCTTAACCTCTTTAAAAATGATACTTTAAAAAACATCATTTGTTTAATAAATCAAATAAGCAAGGTATGTACATTCTACATTATCACACCATTTATAGGTTGTGCACTCAATTTTTGGGAGGAATAAATTACTATCACTCATTTTCTTTAAAATCGTGATTTCTAAAACAGTTACTTTATTTCTTAAAAAACATATGTTTTTTAAAATCCCCATTTGTTTAATAAATCGAATAAATAAAGTATGCAATTTTATACATCGTCACACCTTTTTGTACATTGCGCCATAAGGTTTTATTTTTCCCAAAATGTCTCCTATTTGAAAAAGGAGCAGAATATTCTAGGAATATTTTGTATTTTGGGCATAACGTTTTGCTCATTACTCGAAATTGGGCGGACTTTAGAGGACTGGAAAGGTCTTGCAAACGTGTTTGTTACTAAAACGCCCACCCGAGAGAAATGGTAAGGAATAATGAAACAATCCAAACAACAAAGTGGTAAAGAATTTCATGGTCTTTCCAACGGTCTAAAGTACGCCCAATTCCGAGTTACGAGCAAAACATTATACCTAACATACAAAATATTCTAGGAATCTTTTCACTTTTTGTTAAAAATTATACATTATAGAAGAGGGTAGAATGTTATGGCACAAAATTGGTAATATGAATAGTTTAGTACCCTTCATTTTTAAAAATCATGACTTCGAAAAACCATACTTTAATTCTTAAAAAACACTAGTTTTTAAATAACGCTATTTAATTAATAAGTTAAATTAACAAAGCATGAAAATTATACTTGATCACAAATTTTTATAGGTTTCACACACTATTGGTAAGAGGAATTGAGTAGTACCTCTCATTCTAAAAGATCACAACGTCTAAAAAATTACTTTATTCCTAAAAAAGAAAGAATTAAAAAAAAACACCATTTACTTAATAAATTGAACCATTAAGGTATTCACATTCTACATGATTGCACCTTTTTACACATTGTTCATGCGATTAGTAAGAGCAATATATTAGTATCTCACATTTTTTAAATCATGACTCACAAAATAATTACTTTATTTCTTAAAATACATGATTTTTTAAAATTTGTTATATATTTAATAAATGGAATAAACAATTTTTTTACATGCTACAGAATATCATATTTTATACATTGTGTAGACATTTGGTAAGAGGAAGATCTTAGCACCCCTGATTTTTAAAAATGGCATTTATTTAATAAATGAAAACAAGAAAGTATCTGCAGTGTACATAATGGAACCCTTTTATGCATTGTGCGCGCAACTCGTAAGATTTAGAGTTCAGTGTCCCTTCTTTTTAAACATCACTTATTATAAGAAATTATTGTATTTCTTAAAAAATAAGACTTTCTAAGAAACACCATTTATTTATTGATTCAAATGAACAAAGTATGCACCTTAGACATGATCACACAATTTTATAAGTTGTGCATGCAATTTTCAAGAGGAATAGCTCTGTACCCCTCATTTTTATAACTTTGTACCCCTCATTTTTATAAATCGTGTTCTTTAAAAAAATTCTTTACTTGTTCAAAACAATACTTTTTAAAAAAACACCATTTCTTTAATAATTTGAATCAACAATTTATGCACATTCTTCATAATCGAATAGTTTTATACATTGCGCACACAATTTGTATGAGGAATATCTTAGTACCCCTTGTTTATAAGAATCATTATTTCAGAGTTTATCCTTTCTTTCTTAAAAACATGACTTGAAAAGATACATTTGTTTAAGCAAAGAAAAAGAAAAAGTATGCACATTTTACACGATTCCACATTTTATGCATTGTGCATGCTATTGTTAAAAGGAACAACTTAGTAGTGATCATTTTTAAAAAGCGCAACTTCTAAACAAATTAGCTTATTTCTTAAAAAAATGTTTTTTTTTAAGAAATTCCACTTGTTTACTAAATTGAATAAAGAAAAGTAAGAAGATTCTACATGACTGCACATTTTCATAGGTTGCACACACAATTGGTAAGACTAATATATTAGTACCCCTTGTTTTAAACACGAATTTTGAAAAATGACAGTTGTTTAACAATTTGAATCAACACCTTTTTATATTTTGTGCACATAATTGGTGTCAGGAATATCTTAGTACCGTCGTTTTGCTAAGATCATGTTTTCTTTTAATACTTTATTTATTAAAAAACACAATTTTAAAAAAATGGCATTTCTTTAATCAATAAAATACATAGATTATGCACATTCTACATAATAACACCTTTGTATACATCGTCCACACAGTTAGTAAGACGAAGAGTTTAGTACCCCACCCTTTTAAAAGTTGTGACTTGTCAATAAATTAAATTATTTCCTAAAAAAAAAAAACTTTTTAAACAACACCATTTGTTTAATAACTCAAATAAACCAAGTTTGTGCAATTTACATTATCACACCCTTGTAAAGGTTATGCACTCAATTGGTAAGCAAAATAACTTACTACCACTCATTTTTAAAAATCACGACTTCCAAATAAATTACTTTATATGTTAAAAGCGAGAGTTTTATAAAAATGTCAATTTTTTAATACCCCTTCTTTTTAAAAATCATGACTTTGAAAAACATTACTTTATCTTCTTAAAATAAAAAATTTAAAAACATCTTTTTTTTAATAAATCAAATAAAAATACTATGCACATAGATGGTAAGAGGAAGATATGAGTACCCCTTCTTTTTAAAAATTGTGACTTTGAAAAACAATCCTTTATCTCTTTAAAAATGGGACTTTAAAAAACACCATTTGTTTAGTAAATCAAATAAGTAAAGTATGCACATTCTCTTTTATCACACCTTTTTATAGGTTGTGTACTGAATTGTTAGGAGCAATATTTTACTATCACTCATTTTTTAAAACTCGTGATTTCTAAAACAATAACTTTATTTCTTAAAAACCACATATTTTTTAAAACCCCCATTTGTTCAATAAATGAAATAAACAAAGTATGCATTTTTACACATAATCACACCTTTTTGTACATTGTGCACAAATATGTAATCATAATAGTTTAGTACCCCTCATTTTCAAAAATAATGACTTCTAAAACATATTCTTTATTTCTTAAAAGTCACAAGTTTTTAAATAACACCATTTAATTGATAAGTTCAATAAAAAAAGTATGAAAGTTATAATTGATCACACATTTTTATAGCTTGCACACACAAATTGGTCAGAGGAATAGCGTAGTACCCCTCATTTTAAAAAATCACAACATCTAAACAAATTACATAATTAAAGAAAACAAGAATTTAAAAAAAAAACGTCATTTATTTAATAAATTAAATCAACAAAGTATTCACATTCTACATGATCAAACCTTTGCATACATTGTCATGCAATTCGTAAGAGGAATATATTAGTATCCCCAATTTTTTAAAATCATGACTCATAAAACAATTAATTTATTTCTTAAAAAACCTGGTTTTTAAAAAAATGCTATGTATTTATTAAATGGAATACACAAATTTTGCACATGTTACACAATCTCACCTCTTTATACATTGTGGACACAGTTTGTAATAGGAATATCTTACCACCCCTCGATTTTAAAAATGATGTTTTCTAAAATGTTATTTATTTATTAAATGGAATCAAGAAAGTATTTGCATTCTACATAATGGAACCTTTTTGTACATTACGCATGCAATTGGTAAGTGTTAGAGTATAGTGTCCCTTCTTTTTAAAAATAATGTATTCTAACAAATTTATTTATTTATTAAAAAATAAGACTTTCTAAAAAGTAACATTTCTTTATTGATTCAAGTTAACAAAATATGCACCTTATACATGATCACACAATTTTATAGGTTGTTCGTGCAACTGTCAAGAGGAAGATCTCTGTACACCTTATTTTTAGAAATCGTGTTCTCTAAAAAAATTATTTGCTTTTTAAAAACAAGACTTTTTAAAAAACACCATTTGTTTAATAATTTGAATCAACAAAGTATGCACATTCTTCATAATCAAATAGTTTTATACATAGGAAATAGCTTATTACCCCTTGTTTCTAAAAATATTGACTTAAGATTTTTTCCTTTCTTTCTTACAAAACATGACTTAAAAAATGCATTCGTTTAATCAATCAAATAGAAAAAGTGTGCACATTTTACATAGTTCCACATTTTATGATATACTATTAGGTAGACACTGCCAATTCAATAAGAGAGTGACTCATGACGGTAGGATTAACTGTCATAGTTTCTAACAGAATGGGATAACATATATACTTCACCCTTTACAAGAAGGTAGTACAGCAGGACAGTTAGCACCTAAAGTTTTGATGTTGTCAGGAAAGGAATATTTATAGCACGTTGAGAAGGAAAAATTGAGCTATGTTGTGGTATGTAAGACAAGAGTGGTGATGATGAAGACCAGCATGGAAGATCTACTTAAGGATATTTAGGAAATGTTGAGTGAGTTTAGTGACATTGTGGTGGATGATTTACACAATGAATTACAACCAAGAAGGGATTTAAGTCATCATATTTATTTTATTCCAGGATCCATTTTACCAAACAAGGAAGCGTATAGGTTTACACCTCAAGAGAATGAAGGATTGACGAAGCAGGTCCAAGGGTTGTTGGACAAGGGAATGGTCAGAAGAGTCTGATTCCATGTGCAGTACCATCAGTACGGACGCTAAAGAAGGATGGTGAGTGGACAAGATTACTAATATCATGTTTTCTTTTAATAATTTTTTCCTTAAAAAGCACAATTTTAAAAAAATGACATTTTTTTAATCAATCAAATAAACAGATTATGCGCATTCTACATAATCACACCTTTGTATACATCGTACACACAATTGGTAAGATGAAGAGTTTAGTACCCCACCTTTTTAAAAGTCATGACTTGTTAATACATTACATTATTTCCTAAAAAACAAAACTTTTTAAAAAGCACCATTTGTTTAATAACTCAAATAAAACAAGTTTGTGCATTCTACATTATCACACCCTTTTACAGGTTGTGCACACAATTGTTAAGAAAAATAACTTACGACCACTCATTTTTAAAAAGCAGGACTTCCAAATAAATTACTTTATTTGTTAAAAGCAAGAGTTTTTTTAAAAGTTTAGTTTGTTAATACTCCTTCTTTATAAAAATCATGACTTTCTAAGAGGAAGAGATTAGTACCCCTGATTTTCAAAAATCACAACTTTTAAAAAAAATAGTTTATTTCTTAAAAACAAGGACATTTTAAAAAACTCGTTTCTTTAATCGTTGGAATAAACAAAGTATGGACATTCTACTTAGTCATAGATTTTTATAGTTTGTGGATAAAATTCATAAGAGAAATAGATTGGTACCCCTCATTTTTAAATTTTAAGACTTCTAAAAAAACATTTTATCTCTTAAAAGAGATGATTTTCAAAAACACCATTTATGTAATAAATCGTATCCACATAGTATGAAAATTCTACATGACCACACATTTTTATACATTGTTCATGCAATTGGTAAGATAAATAACTTTGTAACCCTTGTTTTTAAAAACCATGTCCTCTAAAAAAATTATTTCTTGAAAAACAAGACATTTAAAACATATTATTTACTTAATAAATAGAATCAACAAATACTGCAGATTCTATATAATGGTATGTTTTTATATATTGTGTAGGAGATTGTAAAGAGAAAGAGCTTGGGGCCGCTTGTTTTAAAAAAATGTGATTTTTGAAAAAAGTCACTTTATTTCTTAAAAACAATACTTTGAAAAAAAATGTCATTTGTTTAATAAATCGAATAAACAAATTTTGCACATTCTACATGATCGCACACTTTTGTAGATTCCATATGTGATTGGAAAAAGAAAAAAACATAATACCCGTGTTTTTCAAAATCATGACTTTAGAAAAAAAATTATTTCTTTAAAAACATGGCTTTTTGAACAACAGATTTATTTATAAATATGGACCAACAAAGTATGAAAATTCTACATGATCACACATTTTTATACATTGCGCTCACAATTTGTGTAAGCAACATATTAGTACCCCTTTTTTTTAAAACACGTTTTCTATGGAAAATTATTTTATTTTTGAAAAAACATCACATTTCATCAAAGTACATTTTTTTATTAAATCAACATAACAAAGTATGCACATTTCTATATAATAAATCCTTTAAATACATTTTGCACAAAATTTTAAACATGAAGAGCTTAGTACCACTTATTTTAAAAATCATGACTTCTAAAAACACTACTTTTTTTTCTTAAAAAACATGATTTAAAAAAATATCATTTCTTTAATAAATCAAATAAATAGAGTATGCACATTCAACCTAATAGTACCTTTCAATACATTGTGCACATATATGGTAAGAGGAATATCTTAGTAAATCTTCTTTTTAAAAATCATGACTTTGAAAAACATTTCTTTACGTCTTTAAAAATGATACTTTAAAAAACACCATTTGTTTAATAAATAAAATAAGCAAAGTATGTACATTCTACATTATCACACCTTTTTATAGGTTGTGCACTCATTTGTTGGGAGGAATAAATTACTATCACTCATTTTTTTTAAAATCGCGATTTATAAAAGAATTACTTTATTTCTTAAAAAGCACATCTTTTTTAAAAACCCCATTTGTTTAATAAATCGAATAAATAAAGTATGCAATTTTATACATAATCACACCTTTTTGTACATTGCGCCATAAGGTTTTATTTTTCCCAAAATGTCTCTTATTTGAAAAATTAGCAAAATATTCTAGCAATCTTTCATATTTTGGGCATAACGTTTCGGTTGTTACTCGAAATTGGGTGGCCTTTAGACGATTGGGAAGGTCTTGCAAACGTGTTTGTTACTAAAATTCTCACCCCAGAGAAACGATAAGGAACAAGGAAACACTCCAAACAACAAAGTGGTAGAGAATTTCATGGTCTTTGCAACAGTCTAAAGCATGCCCAATTCCGAGTTACGAGCAAAACGTTATACCTAACATACGAAATATTCTAGGAATCTTTTCACTTTTTGTTAAAAATTATACATTATAGAAGGGGGTAGAATGTTATGGCACAAAATCGATAAGATGAATAGTTTAGTACTCTTCATTTTTAAAAATCATGACTTCTAAAAACCATACCTTAATTCTTAAAAAACACTAGTTTTTAAATAACGCTATTTAATTAATAAGTTGAATAAACAAAGTATGAAAATTATACTTGATCACAAATTTTTATAGGTTGCACACACTATTGGTAAGAGGAATTGTGTAATACCTCTCATTTTAAAATATCACAACGTCTAAAAACGTTACTTCATTCCTAAAAAACAAGAATTTTAAAAAAACACCATTTACATAATAAATTGAATCAATAAAGTATTCACATTCTACATGATCTCACCTTTTTACACATTGTTCATGCGATTAGTAGGAACAATATATTAGAATGTCACATTTTTTTAAATCGTCACTCACAAAATAATTACTTTATTACTTAGAAAACATGATTTTTTTAAAAATGTTCTATATTTAATAAATGGAATAATTTTTTTTCTTCACATGCTACAGAATATCACGTTTTATACATTGCGCACACATTTAGTAAGAGGAAGACCTTAGCACCCTTCATTTTTAAAAATGGCATTTTCTAAAAAGACATTTATTTAATAAATGAAATCAAGATAGTATCTACATTGTACATAATGGAACCTTTTTATACATTGCTAACGCAATTGGTAAGATTTAGAGTTCAACGTCCCTTCTTTTTAAAATCACGTATTCTAAGAAATTATTGTATTTCTTAAAAATAAAACTTTCAAAGAAACACCATTTGTTTATTAATTCAAATCCACAAAGTATGCACCTTAGACATGATCACACAATTTTATAAGTTGTGTATGAAATTTTCAAGAAGAATAGCTTTGTACCCCTCATTTTTATAAATTGTGTTCTCTAAAAAATTTCTTTACTTCTTCAAAACAATACTTAAAAAGAAACACCATTTGTTTAATAATTCGAATCAACAATGTATGCACATTCTTCATAATTGAATAGTTTTACACATTGTGCACACAATTTGTATGAGGAAGATCTTAGTACCCCTTGTTTAGAAAAATAATTATTTAATATTTTATCCTTTCTTTCTTAAAAACATGAGTTGAAAAAATGCATTTGTTTAAGTGAAGAAAAAGAAAAAGTATGCACATTCTACATAATTCCACTTTTTATGCATTGTGCATGCTATTGTTAAAAGGAACAACTTAGTAGCCATCATTTTTAAAAAGTGCAACTTCTAAACAAATTAGTTTATTACTTAAATAAAATGGCTTTTTAAGAAATGCCATTTGTTTACTAAATTGAATAAAAAAAAGTAAGAAGATTCTACATGATTGCAAATTTTCATAGGTTGCACACACTATTAGTAAAACGAATATATTAGTACCCCTTGTTTTAAACATGAATTTCAAAAAATGACATTTGTTTAACTATTTGAATGAACTCCTTTTTATATATTGTGCACATAATTGGTGTGAGGAATATCTTAGTTCTGTCATTTTTCTAAGATCATGTTTTCTTTTAATACTTTATTTCTTAAAAGCACAATTAAAATAAAATGGCATTTCTTTAATCAATCAAATAAACAAATTATGCACATTCTACATAATCACACCATTGTATACATCATACACGCAATTGGTAAGATGAAGAGTTTAGTACCCCACCTTTTTAAAAGTCAAGACTTGTCAATAAATTACATTATTTCCTAAAAAAAAAACTTTTTTAAAAAATGCCATTTGTTTAATAACTCAAATAAGCCAAGTTTCTGCATTCTACATTATCACACCCTTTTACAGGTTCTGCAAGCAATTGGTAAGAAAAATAACTTACTTCCACTCATTTTTAAAAAGCAGGGCGTCCAAATAAATTATTTTATTTGTTAAAAGCGAGAGCTTTTTAAAAAGTTCAGTTTTTTAATACCCTTTCCTTTTAAAAATCATGACTTTGAAAAACATTACTTTATCTTCTTAAAATAAAAACTTTAAAAACATAATTTTTTTAATAAATCAAATAAACAAAGGATGCACATAGATGGTAAGAGTAAGATCTGAGTACCCCTTCTTTTTAAAAATCATGACTTTGAAAAACATTACTTTATCTTTTTAAAAATGAGACTTTAAAAAACACCATTTGTTTAATAAATCAAATAAGTAAAGTATGCACATTCTACTTTATCACACCTTTTTATAGGTTGTGCAATGAATTGTTGGGAGCAATATTTTACTATCACTCATTTTTTAAAAATCTTGATTTCTGAAACAATTACTTTATTCCTTAAAAACAACATATTTTTTAAAACCCCCATTTGTTTAATAAATCAAATAAACAAAGTATGCAATTTTATACATAATCACACCTTTTTGTACATTCTGCACAAAATTGGTAAGGGGAATAGTTTAGTACCCCTCATTTTTAAAAATCATGACTTCTAAAACAAATTCTTTAATTCTTAAAAATCACAAGTTTTTAAATAACACCATTTAATTAATAAGTTGAATAAACAAAGTATGAAAGTTATACTTGATCACATATTTTTATAGGTTGCACATAGAATTGGTAAGAGGAATAACGTAGTACGCCTCATTATAAAAAATATCAACATCTAAACAAATTACTTAATTCAAAAAAATAAGAATTTTTAAAAAACATCATTTATTTAATAAATTAAATCAACAAAGTAATCACATTCTACACGATCAAAACTTTTTATACATTTTCATGCAATTAGTAAGAGGAATATATTAGTATCCTTCATTTTTTAAAATCATGAGTCATAAAACAATTAATTTATTTCTTAAAAGACTTGATTTTTAAAAAATGCTATGTATTTAATAAATGGAATACACAAATTTTGCACATGCTACACAACCTCATCTCTTTATACATTGTGGACACAGTTTGTAATAGGAATATCTTAGCACCTCTCGTTTTTAAAAATGACGTTTTCTAAAATGTTATTTATTTAATAAATGGAATCAAGAAAAAATCTACATTCTACATAATGGAACCTTTTTATAAATTACGCATGTAATTGGTAATTGTTAGAGTACAGTGTCCCTTCTTTTTACAAATAATGTATTCTAACAAATTTCTCTATTTATTAAAAAATAAGACTTTCTAAAACATAACACTTGTTTATTGATTCAAATTAACAAAATATGCGCTTTATACATGATCACACAATTTTATAGGTTGTCCATACAACTGTCAAGAGGAAGAGATTTGTACCCCTCATTTTTAGAAATTGTGTGCTCTAAAAGAATTATTTGCTTCTCAAAAACAAGAATTTTTAAAAAACACCATTTGTTTAATAGTTTGAATCAACAAACTATGCACATTCGTCGTAATAAAATAGTTTTATACATTTCTTACACAATTTGTATAAGGAAGAGCTTATTACCCCTTGTTTCTAAAAATATTGACTTAAGAATTTTTCCTTTTTTTCTTACAAAACATGACTTAAAAAATGCATTTGTTTAATCAATCAAATAGAAAAAGTGTGCACATTTTACATAATTCCACATTTTATGCATTCTGCATGTTATTGTTAAAAGGAACAACTTAGTACCCATCGTTTTGAAAAATCACAACTTCTAAACAAATTAGTTTATTACTTAAAAAAAAGACTTTTTAAGAAATGAATTGTGTTTACTAAATTGAATAAACAAAGTTATAAGGTTCTACATCATTGCACATTTTTATATGTTGCACACAAAATTGGTAAGAGGAATATATTAGCACCCGTTGTTTTAAAAAACCCAACTTCTATTTTTTTTAACACGACTTTTTTAAAAATGACACTTGTTTAATAATTTGAATAAAAAAAATATACACATTCAGCATGTATGCACCTTTTTATAGATTTTTCCCACAATTGGTGTTAGGAATATCTTAGTACCCTTGTTTTTGTAAAATCATGTTTAAAGAAAATACTTTATTTCTTAAAACTCAATTTGAAAAAAATTGATATTTCTTTAATAAATGAAATAAAAAGAGTATGAACATTCTACATAATCACACCTTCCTATACATTGTGCACACAATTGGTAAGAGGAAGAGTTTAGTACCCCACGTTTTTAAAAGTCATGACTTGTAAGAAAATTATATTATTTCCTTAAAAACAACAGCTTTTAAAAAACACCATTGGTTTAATAAATCAAATAAACAAGCTTTGTGCATTCTACATTATCACAACCTTTTATAGGTTGTGTACACAATTGGTAAGTTAAATAACTTACTACCACTCATTTTCTTAAAGAAGGACTTCCAAATAAATTACTTTATTTGTTAAAAAGAAGAGATTTAAAAAATTGCGAGTTGTTTTATCAATTAAATAAACAAAGTATGCACACTATACATAATAATACATTTTCATACATTGGATAGAAAGTTTCTAAGAGGAAGAGATTAGTAACCTTGATTTTCAAAAATCACAACTTTAAAAAAAGTAGTTTATTTCTTAAGAACAAGGACATTTAAAAAAAATCGTTTCTTTAATAATTGGAATAAAGAAAGTATGTTCTTTCTACTTAATTATAGATTTTTATAGTTTGTGAATAAAATTCATAAGAGAAATAGATTGGTACCCCTCATTTTTTAAATTTATGACACCTAAGAAAATATGTTATCTCTTAAAAGAGATGACTTTCAAAAACACCATTTATTTAATAAATCGAATCCACATAGTATCAAAATTCTACATAACCACAAGGTTTTATACATTGTTCATGCAATTGGTAAGATAAATAGCTTTGTAACCCTTGTTTTGAAAAACCATGTCCTCTAAAAAAAGTATTTCTTGAAAACAAGACATTTAAAAAACATTAACTTAATATATAGATTCAACAAAGACTGCATATTCTATATAATGGTACGCTTTTATATATTGTGCATGAGATTCTTAAGAGAAAGAGCTTGGTGCCCCTTGTTTTAAAAAAATGCGGGTTTTCAAAAAAGTGACTTTATTCCTTAAAAACAATACTTTGAAAAAAAATGTGAGTTGTTTAATAAATCGAATAAACAAATTTTGCACATTCTACATGATAGCACACTTTCATAGATTCCATATGTGATTGGAACGAGAAAAAAAATTTATACCCTTGTTTTTTAAAATCATGACTTCAAAAAAAGATATTTTATTTCTTTAAAAACATGACTTTTTGAACAACACATTTATTTATAAATCTATACCAACAAAGTATTTAAATTCTATATGATTGCACATTTTTATACATTGCGCTCACAATTGGTGTAAGCAACATATTAGTACCCTTTTTTTTTAAATTACGTTTTCTATGGAAAATTATGTTATTTATGAAAAAACATGACTTTTATCAAACTACATTTGTCTATTAAATAAACTTAACAAAGTATGCACATTTTTATATAATAAAACCTTTAAATACATTTTGCACAAAATTTTAAACATGAAGAGCTTAGTACCACTTATTTTAAAAATCATGACTTCTAAAAACATTACTTTTTATCTTTAAAAACATGATTTAAAAAAATATCATTTCTTTAATAAATCAAATAAATAGAGTATTCACATTCTCCCTAATAGCACCTTTCAATACATTGCGCACATAGATAGTAAGAGGAATATCTTAGTAAACCTTCTTCTTAAAAATCATGACTTTGAAAAACATTTCTTTACCTCTTTAAAAAGGATACTTTAAAAAACACCATTTGTTTAATAAATCAAATAAGCAAAGTATGTACATTCTACATTATAACACCTTTTTATAAGTTGTGCACTCAATTGTTGGGAGGAATAAATTACCATCACTCATTTTTTTTAAATAGCGATTTCTAAAACAATTACTTTATTTCTTAAAAAGCACATCTTCAGATTTATAATATGTTATTATGCTACTAAACAACATCTTTGCAATGGCAAGGATCTATGGTATCGAACATTTATATTTTGGTTTGCATCTTCGTATGCACATGTTTTATACTTCAAGGCTTTGTTGTAGCTCGTATTATGTATATCAGACTTTTCCTTATATTTTGTTGATTCAGATCATAATTTTTTGAAAAAGCATCTGCGTATGCTCTATTAGAAATTTCCTAACAGAAGACCCTACAGTCTCGTTTATGGAACCAACATTTTGGTTGACCGGAATTCAGGTGTTAGTGAATATTCAGAATGTAATTTTGATCTCGAAAGATGAATGAAATTAAGTTTTTTTTCCTTGGAAAAAACAAAGCACATCTTTTTTTAAAACCCCATTTGTTTAATATATCGAATAAATAAAGTATGCAATTTTATACATAATCACACATTTTTGTACATTGCGCCATAAGGTTTTATTGTTCCCAAAATGTCTCCTATTTGAAAAAGGACCATAATATTCTAGGAATCTTTCGTATTTTGGGCATAACTTTTCCCTTTTTACTCGAAATTGGGCAGACTTTAGATGATTGGAAAGGTCTTGCAAATGTGTTTGTTACTAAAATGCGAGCCCCGGAGAAACTGTAACGAATAAGGAAACACTCCAAACAACAAAGTGGTAAAGAATTTCGTGGTCTTTCAAATGGTCTAAAGTACACAGAATTCTGAGTTAAGAGAAAAACTTTATACCTAACATGCGAAAATATTCTAGGAATCTTTTCACTTTTTGTTAAAAATGATACATTATATAAGGGGGTAGAATGTTATGGCACAAAATTGGTAAGATGAATAGTTTAGTACCCTTCATTTTTTAAAATCATGACTTTTAAAAACCATACTTTAATTCTTAAAAAACACTAGTTTTTAAATAATGCTATTTAAATAATAAATTTGTAACATACCTCTAAATCCTTCAAGGTAAAAATGAGAAAGGTGGGGTAAAACAAAAAAAAACATTTTCTCAGGAATCTAACCTTCTGGTACAATAGTCTAATGTGGGTTATCAATAAAACAACAACTTATATACATTACTTATGTGATTATAATAAGTTCATCAACCACAACTTACTTTAAGTGGTTACCTACATCCCTTGTTTCCTTCCAGCATAAAGGATGGCATCAAACAACAATAATCCATACTTATTAAAGTCATCATCCACCAAGAAAGTATAGGCAACATAACAGTAATCCATACTTATTAATGTCATCATGCACCAAGAAAGTATCGGCATAAGCTAATACACTTGTACTCCTTCATTTCTAATGTAATGTAAACATAGACATTAAGTAAATAACTCCTTTAGGTATGGCTACACAGAAAATAAAATCTCTATCTATAACAAATAACATTTAGATAAAACCAAGATATAAAATCTCTATCTATAACAAAAAACATTTAGATAAAACCAAGATATATTAGATGATAATATAAACAAAAGATAATGATATACGTGGTTCACCCCCTCCTAGAACTATGTCCACAAAACTTATTATTCTCTATATTAATAAATAAATGAATAAATAAATGAAGGAAGAGTACATTTTGCGGCACCTTTGCTGCAAGTTATTCTACATTTATCTGACAGTCTCTTACAGAGAGCAATTACCATGGAAACATATACATCCTTATGACAAGGATCTCCTTTTGAAACAGGGATTAACCCAATCACAGTGCACCAGATAGATCTTCTTATAGAGTGAAGTTTTCCCAACTTTAGCACTCATAATTTGCGTCTACAACCCTCTATATACTACTCTTAAACTAGAATGCTGAAACATAACAAGGTTACCCTTTCACATGATACACTGTATCCGATGTACATAGTTTTTATAAAACGATCTATGCTACAAATTCAAGGGAGAGAAAAAAATGCAGGATGCAAGAATATAGGCAGAAATCCTTCAAGTTGTTGATGGGAGGGCCTGAAGATAAACGAATATTCTACCCACGGCGGACAGCCAAATAAATAAAGGGCATATATGAGAGTTCAACTCGATAAGATATCAGTCATTACTCAACTACGAACAACAGAGTGTTCTCTGCAGAAGAAAAATACCAGTCAGTCTGCATCAAGTCATTACTATAAGATGGGGAGGTAAGGCATTAACCATAGTGATAATTATCGGTTAACATAGGTTAACGCTTTAGCATTCGCGGGGGTAGCTGACATAGAGGTCATTGCCTCAAGGTCAGACGTAAGAAGTAAAAAGCATTAAACGGCTATGCAATAAGGATGAGGACTCCGCTCTTGGAGAAGGTGAACTCTCTGCCTTCTTTTATAGATGGCTAGTATGTCTTTTTACAGAATAAAAATTTACCATCTATTAAAAATGCAGGACATCAGTTTGTAGACGCGGACTCTGACTAAAATCTGAAATCACTGCCAGCATCTCCCCATAGCGCACTTGGATGGCATGGTTAGTTATTTATCCAGCTCTCTTACGAAACACCAAACTGCTAAGCTTGGGAATGTATAGATCTATGGCGTCTTGACATGAAAGTCACTCTAAAAAATGATGGTCTGTATCTTAGGAGGGTAGGTGACTTGAGAAACTCCCCGCAGAAACACCCGAATCCTCTAGCACGCCTCGAGCGATTTTTTTCGTAAAATTTAAAAGAAAAAGGCAACAAATCAAACAGCATGCAACCAATCCAACCCTCATCAAGGGTATTCCACAATTATGCTTTAGAACCACTAGTATGTGCAGACGTTCAAACAACAGGAATCATGATCCCCAATTTTGTTTTTCAAACACTGGCAGCGATAACACCTCAAATAGCAGACCTGTACAAGCTTGCAAATCGTGGCATCTTGAGCCATGTTGTCATTAACAAGGATCAAACAATGGAAAGGAAAATATAACAACCACATTCCTAGGAAATAACAATCTATAGGAGTATAGATCTGTTCACTTCCAAAAGTAGGCCGAAAGGGAAATGGCTGAACAACACATTAATGCAGACTTAAGGAAATACACTCCATACCATGGAGTTCAATCACAAAACACAGTCATAAGCCCCCTGACTACGATGTAAATCGAGCTTGACATTCTTATATTCAATCTTTTCATTTAAAAAAAAACCAGACACTACCGACCGATAATAACCACCTTTCCTAGCAGGTTACTCCACCTTTCCCGAATTGGGTACAGCATGGGATTGATTTTCATCATACAAAATCGCCCACCCTTCCTCGATTTCATTAGGAGGTAAAACTAAATGAGCTTGAGATCGATTTCATTGAGCGAAACCATCCAGCCTTCATCTATTTCGATAAGCAAAAGATTAAGAACAAGAACACAATCACATAAATTCAAAAATCAGTATTAAGAAAAAATAAAAAAATTGCCACGGGATCATTTCCTCCCAAGGGAATCACCCAGTCCCCTCGGATTTACGCCCATACAACATGACAGTCCATGCACAAAATAAGAATTCGACTCCGTACATGCACAATAACAAAATTTGCTCAATAAGAATTCGACTCAGGTTTCAGAAAGAACATACAAACAAAACAGAAACCCTAGAGCTTCACGCGCTTTCTCCCCTTTTTCCCCCTTTCTTGGTCCTTATATTCTACTGAAGTTCTCTTACCGCTCACCCCCCACTGCATGTGGTATAAGAAATAACACTTTTAACCTCTAATTTCTCCTTGATACATAACCACATCACGGGAGGAAAATAGCCATCTAATATTTTAAGATTACTTAAAATACTTGGTGTCTGTAAAAGAAAATATTATCGAAACATAATTCTGGAGTGTCGGCTATCACAATTAGCAATTGCATTACTCACCTTATATGGTTATTTAGCTAAGCCATGAAAAGGTTCTGTTTTTGTTTATGATGCCTATGGGGCATTTTTCACAAATAACCCATGTATTATGATTTCGCCTTTTCATTATACCCCCTCACCCCCTCACAATTTTCAGTTCATTCTTTTGTTTCTTTTTTTTAAATGTACTCATGTCTCCCTTTAGATGTCTAAGGAAATAAAGTTTCCTTTAACAAATCTATCATATCTATACACATATAAATATCCATATTATACATATATATAATACTTATATATAGGGATCTTCCTTTTCTCCTAATGTCCTCTTTCTGCCATCGATAATGATTTAATGGCTTCAGGAGATGTTATGGTTATGAAAATGGTAAGTACCAATCATCATTTAAGCATGCGTGGAGTGGGCGAGCATTTCCTCTTACTAGTAAGGACCTTAAGTCCTCACAAGAGGGTCTTTTAACTTTCTCCCCTTCTCTAAGTTTTCAAACCCCATTTTGACAACGGTTATCACTACTAGATTCTCTAAGCCTTCACTCCTCCTTGCCTTTCCCCTAAGGGTTTCACTTGTCCTCATTAGGTTTCATTAATGTCTTAGGTCTCCTAAGTCTTTAATTGATAAAAGGTTATTCTCGTGGGGCCTTGGCCTTGAGCTCCTCACTAGAATAAATACATTATCCCTTCATAATTACAATATTTAGGGGTGTACAAGAGGGATATTACAAAGTTCAATAAACAAAGTATGAAAATTATACTTGATCACAATTTTTTATAAGTTGCACACACTATTGGTAAAAGGAATTGCATAGTACCTCTCATTTTAAAAGATCCCAACGTCTAAAAAATTACTTTATTCTTAAAAAAGCAAGAATTTTTAAAAAACACCATTTACTTAATAAATTGAATCAATAAAGTATTCACATTCTACATGATCACACATTTTTACATATTGTTCATGTGATTAGTAGGAGGAATATATTAGTATCTCACATTTTTAAAAATCATGACACAAAATAATTACTTTATTTCTTAGAAAACATGATTTTTTTAAAAATGCTATATATTTAATAAATGGAATTATCAAATCTTTCACATGCTACATAATATCACCTTTTATACATTGTGCACACATTTGGTAAGAGGAAGATCTTAGCACCCCTCATTTTTAAAAAATGGCATTTTCTAAAATGACATTTATTTAATAAATGAAATCAAGAAAGTATGTGCATTGTTAACGCAATTGGTAAGATTTAGAGTTCACTGTCCCTTTTTTTTAAACATCATGTATTCTAAGAAATTATTGTATTTCTTAAAAAATAAGACTTTATAGGAAACACCATTTGTTTATTGATTCAAATCAACAAAGTATGCACCTTAGACATGATCACACAATTTTATAATTTGTGCATGCAATTTCCAAGAGGAATAGCTCTGTAGCCCTCATTTTTATAAACCGTGTTCTTCAAAAAAATTCTTTACTTCTTCAAAACAATACTTTTTAAAAAAACACCATTTGTTTAATAATTTGAATAAACAAGCCTAGATGCGAGTGATAACTCCGACGACACCTGTCCAGCTTTCTGGCCATTGCTTAAGGCACGTGTTACGCCAAAGACAACTTAGTACGACATCGCTCTTTGTCAACAAACTCAGGGTTCTCTACGCATGGGAGAAATTTCCCCGGTCACTTCGGCTCATGCAAACCGGACTGGCCAAGGTCCGTCCTCCTAGGTGCATTCATGGCTCGGCTGCAATGGTTAATGTTTGTAGGTACGTGGAATGACAGGCGTTTAATTTAGCACCATGTCGAGTTTTATGTTATGGCTAGTAGCATTGTTGGGTTTGTAGTCCGGTGGGAGGTTTGCAGAGTCTTTGTTGCAGTGCATTCCAAAATCAGTGCTAGTAAGAACACTCCTCTACATATTGGTTTCAAGCTCAGGTTAGCAGCTATGTCTTGTGAGAGGGAAACTCCAAGACGTGCTACTTCAAGATGGGGCAAACCCTAGAGGGGTTGTAGTGCACAGGTTCCGGCGGACTATGAACCTGATATTTCTTCGTGAGACCATGTTTTGGTGGAAGCCTAGGAGAACAAGGTTCTCAACCGCAAGATCTCAAAGGGTGATGAAGGTGGCCGAATTAAACACTATTGGATGATGGAAAATATGCTCTACAATCTTGCAGAAGATATGCTCAATAATTGGTCTGAGGCTCAGATTGTCGTTCACTCCATGAAAGCAAAAATTGTTGATATTGATGCACAAGTTACGACCATGGACAACTCCTTTTCATGGAAAGGAACGGCAAGTATCTCGAGTTTGAACGTACACAAAATAGGGGGGTGTGCTCAGGGTGGTGTTGCTAGTGGCAGCGAATTTGGTAGTCGGGATCTCACCAGTCTAGGTGGCAATGGTAGTGCAACGGGCTGTTCTACTAATACGCCGCGTGTCTAACCTTTTCTAGTTCCTTCAACCGTCTGAAGGACTCATCGGCCCAACAGTCTGAGCAGCAACCTCTTTCTCTGTCTCTAGCACCAAATGCCGCCACCAATTCACCCACTTTGTCACATGAAGAACGATGGGCTTGCCCCATCACTGAAGAGAGTCCTTCGGTTTAAATGTTCGTTTTGAACAGTTTTTTTGGTCCTGTCTCTAGAAGGATTTTTGGTTATAGTCTAAGTATTTATCTTAATACTATATGCTGTTTTTTTCTGTTTGGCTTCGCTCTTATATAGAAGCCTGCTATGTCTATTAAGTGTCTCTGTAACTAAGTCTCTCAGTTTCTTAGTCATGAACATTTTTATTGTGAACTCGGTTAGAAGGCTCGTATTTTTTGAGAGGCTCTCGAGGAGGTTCTACCTCTTTCAACCTCTGGCAGCCAAGATATCTATATGTAATTTTTTTGCCTCTGTAATATAATATATTTGTGCAGCTTACAAAAAAAAAATTCGAACTAACAATGTATGCAAATTCTTCATAATCGAATAGTTGTATACATTGCGCACACAATTTCTATGAGGAAGATCTTAGTACCCCTTGTTTATAAAAATCATTATTTAATATTTTATCCTTTCTTTCTTAAAAACATGACTTGAAAAAATGCATTTGTTTAATCAAAGAAAAAGAAAAAGTATGCACATTTTACATAATTCCACCTTTTATGCATTGTGCATGCTATTGTTAAAAGGAACAACTTAGTAGGCATCATTTTTAAAAGGTGCAACTTCTAAACAAATTAGTTTATTTCTTAAATAAAAAGGCTTTTTAAGAAATTCCATTTGTTTACTAAATTGAATAAAAAAAAGTAAGAAGATTCTACATGATTGCAAATTTTCATAGGTTGCACACACAATTACTAAAAAGAATATATTAGTACCCCTTGTTTTAAACATGAATTTTAAAAAATGACACTTGTTTAACAATTTGAATCAACGCCTTTTTATATATTGTGCATATAATTGGTGTCAGGAATATCTTAGTACCGTCGTTTTTCTAAGATCATGTTTTCTTTTAATACTTTGATTCTTAAAAAACACAATTTTAAAAAAAGGCATTTCTTTAATCAATCAAATAAATTGATTATGCACATTCTACATAATCACACCTTTGTATACATCGTGCACACAATTGGTAAGATGAAGAGTTTAGTACCCCAGCTTTTTAAAAGTCATGACTTGTCAATAAATTACATTATTTCCTAAAATCCAAAACTTTTTAAAAAACACCATTTGTTTATTAACTCAAATAAGCCAAGTTTGTGCATTCTACATTATCATTAAAGGTTCTGCACACAATTGGTAAGAAAAATAACATACTACCACTCATTTTTAAAAAGCATGACTTCCAAATAAATTACTTTATTTGTTAAAAGCGAGATTTTTTTTAAAAAAATCAGTTTTTTAATACCCCTTTTTTTCTCAAAATCATGACTTTGAAAAACATTACTTTATCTTCTTAAAATAAAAACTTTAAAAACATCATTTTTTTAATAAATCAAATAAAAAAAGTATGCACATAGATTGTAAGAGGAAGATGTGAGTACCCCTTCTTTTTAAAAATCATGACTTTGAAAAACATTACTTTATCTTTTTAAAACTCAGACTTTAAAAAACAGCATTTGTTTAATAAATCAAATAAGTAAAGTATGCACATTCTCCATTATCACACCTGTTATCACACCGTTTTATAGGTTGTGCAATGAATTGTTAGGAGCAATATTTTACTATCACTCATTTTTTAAAAATCATGATTTCTAAAACAATTACTTTATTTCTTGAAAACCACATATTTTTTAAAACCCCCATTTCTTTAATAAATCAAATAAACAAACTATGCAATTTTATACATAATCACACCTTTTTGTACATTGTGCACAAAATTGGTAAGCGGAATAGTTTAGTACCCCTCATTTTTAAAAATTATGACTTCTAAAACAAATTCCTTAATTCTTAAAAATCACAAGTTTTTAAATAACACCATTTAATTAATAAGTTGAATAAACAAAGTATGAAAGTTGTACTTGATCACATATTTTTATAGGTTGCACACAGAATTGGTAAGAGGAATAGCGTAGTACCCTTCATTTTAAAAAATCACAACATCTAAACAAATTAATTAATTAAAAAAAACAAGAATTTTTAGAAAACGTCATTTATTTAATCAATTATATCAACAAAGTATTCACATTCTACATGATCAAACCTTTTTATACATTGTCATGCAATTAGTAAGAGGAATATATTAGTATCCCTCATTTTTTAAAAGCATTACTCATAAAACAATTAATTTATTTCTTAAAAGACTTGATTTTTTAAAAATTCTATGTATTTAATAAATGGAATAAACAAATTTTACATATGCTACATAATCTCATCTCTTTATACATTGTGGTCACAGTTTGTAATAGCAATATCTTAGCACCTCTCGTTTTCAAAAATAATGTTTTCTAAAATGCTATATATTTAATAAATGGAATCAAGAAAGTATCCGCATTCTACATAATGGAACCTTTATATATATTACGCATGTAATTGGTAACTGTTAGAGTATAATGTCTCTTCTTTTTAAAAATAATGTATTCTAACAAATTTCTTTATTTATTAAAAATAAGACTTTCTTAAAAATAACATTTGTTTATTGATTCAAATTAACAAACTATGCACCCTATACATGATCACACAATTTTATAAGTTCTCCATGCAACTGTCAATAGGAAGAGCTTTGTACCCCTCATTTTTAGAAATCGTGTTCTCTAAAAAAATTATTTGCTTCTTAAAAACAAGACTTTTTGAAAAACACCATTTGTTTAACAATTTAAGTCAACAAAGTATGCACATTCTTCATAATCAAATAGTTTTATACATTTCTTACACAATTTGTATAAGGAAGAGCTTATTACCCCTTGTTTCTAAAAATATTGACTTAAGACTTTTTCCTTTCTTTCTTACAAAAAATGACTTAAAAATGCATTTATTTAATCAATCAAATAGAAAAAGTGTGCACAATTTACATAATTCCACATTGTATGCTTTCTACATGTTATTGCTAAAAGTAACAACTTAGTACCCATCATTTTGAAAAATCACAACTTCTAAACAAATTAGTTTATTACTTAAATTTTTTTTTTAAGAAATGAATTTTGTTTACTAAATCGAATAAATAAAGTTATCAGATTCTACATCATTGCACATTTTTAACACATAATTGGTAAGAGGAATATATTCGCACCCCTTGTTTTAAAAAATCTCATCTTCTAGTTTTTTTTAAGACAACTTTTTTAAAAATGACACTTGTTTAACAATTTGAATAAAAGAAATATGCACATTCACCATGTATGCACCTTTTTGTAAATTTTGCAAATAGTTGGTGTCATGAATATATTTGTACCCTTGTTTTTGTAAAACCATGTTTAAAGAAACTACTTTATTTCTTAAAAACATAATTTAACAAAAATTGACATTTCTTTATTAAATCAAATAAAAAGAGTATGCACATTCTACATAATCACACCTTCCTATACATTGTGCATACAATTGATAAGAGGAAGAGTTTAGTACCCCACGTTTTTAAAAGTCATGACTTGCAAGAAAATTATATTATTTCCTTAAAAAAAGGAGATTTTAAAAAACACCTATTGTTAATAAATGAAATAAACAGTCTTTGCGCATTCTACATTATCACACCATTTTATAAGTTGTGTACACAACTCGTAAGTTAAATAACTTACTACCACTCATTTTCTAAAAGAAGGACTTCCAAATAAATTATTTATTTGTTAAAAACAAGAGATATAAAAAAATGCGAGTTCTTTAATGAATTAAAATAAACAAAGTATGCACACTATACATAATCATACATTTTCATACATTGAATAAAAAGTTTCTAAGAGGAAGAGATTAGTACCCCTCATTTTCAAAAATCACAACTTTTAAAAAAATTAGTTTATTTCTTGAGAACAAGGACATTTTCAAAAACTAGTTTCTTTAATAATTGAAATAAACAAAGTATGGACTTTCTACTTAAGAATAGATTTTTATAGTTTGTGGATAAAATTCATAAGAGAAATAGATTGGTACCCCTCATTTTTAAAATTTATGACTTGTAAAAAAATATTTTATCTCTTAAAAGAGATGACTTTCAAAAACACTATTTATTTAATAAATTGAATCCACATAGTATCAAAATTCTACATGACCACTCATTTTTATACATTGTTCATGCAATTGGTAAGATAAATAACTTTGTAACCCTTGTTTTTAAAAAGCATGTCCTCGAAAAAAAATCATTTCTTGAAAAACAAGACATTTAAAAAAAATAATTTGCTTAATAAATAGAATCAACAAAGACTCCAGATTCTATATAATGGTACATTTTTAATTATTGTCGGTGATATTGTTAAGAGAATGAGCTTGGTGCCCCTTGTTTTATACAAATACGATTTTTGGAAAATGTCACTTTATTTCTCAAAAACAATACTTTGAAAAAAAATGTCATTTGTTTAATAAATCAAATAAACAAATTGTGCACATTCTAAATGATTGCACACTTTTATAGATTCCATATGTGATTGGAAAGAGAAAAAACATATTACCCCTGTTTTTTAAAACCATGACTTCAGAAAAAAAGAAAAAAAAAATCAAAATCTTTAAAAACATGACCTTTTGAACAATGCATTTGTTTATAAATATGGACCAACAAAGTATGAAAATTCTACATGATCGCACATTTTTTATACATTGCACTCACAATTGGTGCAAGTAACCTATTAGTACCCCTTTTTTTTAAATCACATTTTCTATGGAAAATTATATTATTTCTGAAAAAACATGACTTCTTATCAAACTACATTTGTTTATTAAATCAAATTAACAAAGTATGCACATTTCTATATAATAAAACCATTAAATAGATTTTGCACAAAATTTTAAACATGAAGAGCTTGTTGAGGCCTAGAAATTCGCAGGCGACAACAGTAAAGGGATTCTCCCCAGTCAACGTTCCCAACTAGCCCGTGACTGTTTGGTGTAGGGAATCCGTCCGGTTTGTGGTCCGGCTACCATAGGTCAAGTAACAAAAACAAAATGTTTTACCGGTTGCGGCCCGGTCCACCATATATATTTTTGTATTTTTTGACTTAAGTATGAATGCAAGTTCCTATTTAACATGTAGATTGACATACAATATGAGGAGCGGTCACAATGTGATGCGCAGGTTCTTACCTCTCGTCTTAAACTCTCTCACATCTAAATCACACACAGCAAGAAATTACAACTAACTACCTAACCTATCCCTAGGGAGCAAAGTTATCATTCATTAACGAGTAATGTAATTTGTACATGCATTATGAAAAATAATAGATAGATGATACTTCTTTCAAAATGCATGAACATTAAAAGATATTTGAACAACCAAATAGTCAATTGTTTATGAACAACATTCATTACTCATAGTGAAAATCTTCATAAAATAAACCACAGAACAGTCATACAAGAACATAGGTTCAAAGAGTTAGAACTGTCTCACAGTTAATGGACACAAAGATGAAAATGAAATAGTTCCTCTTCAACAAATCCATAGCACAACATTTGAATATTCCACCAAACTTTCTCCAACAGGAAAACTGTAATTATCTATTGCAAAAGGAAATAGTTCTTCTTACAATATGTCTTCACAAATCTAACATGGAAAAAGTCCCAGTAACTTCTAACTTTCAAATATTTAAACAAAATCAGTATACCGCTTGGGTTCCCCCCCCAAACGTGTGACTCTTCGGTTCTTCGAGTGTTTCATATTCCTCCTTTTCATCTTTTCTGTGAAAGCTCATTATCTGCTGAGTAACTGACGGACTTTTCAGATCTACGTATTTTGTTGCTTTCGATTTTGTCTTTTCCTTCGCTTGTCTCCCTTGCGACCCTGCCGATTTCGATTTGATTTACAATGTCCAGCGACACCTTCGCGCCTTGGTAGTCCGACCAATCCCTTGAGTCCACCTGCAAATAAACCAAAATGCATCATTCATTGGATTTGCGTTCCAAAACAAAGCAACAAATTATATTACTGAAACAACTAATCCAGAAGAAAAGACCAGGTGCGCCATTGTCATTTTACAAATGTGGACAACACTACCTCGTCCTCCTATGGGCTCGTGATAAAAACACCGACTGCGGAAAACGGGAGGAAACCGACATCGGAAGCAAAAGCTTTGCCTAGTCGCAATGGCGGAAGAGTAAAGGCTACAGGCATGCGACGGGAGGGCAGGAAAACTCAATCACAAATCGAAAGGATAATGACATCGGAAGCCAAATGGTTTCCCCAGCTGCAATAGAGGAAGGGGCACAAATACGAGCACGTAATGAAAAAGTCAACACGCATCGGCAGAGGAGCGCTTTTTACTTCGGATGGCTACTTGATTTGGGAGCCACAACGACGGAAGCGAAAAGGTTAGGGACACGAGACCTGAGCATGGGAAGACTCTCAATCAGAAGTCGGAAGACATTTTACATCGGACGCTAAATGGCTTTCCCAGCTGCAATGGCGGAAGAAGAAAAGATACAGGCAAGCGATCAAAAGACCAATACGCGTCGGCGATCGGAACGCTTCACGCTTTGGGTGGAGAAATGATTTGGGAGCCGCAACGGTGGAAAAAGAAATACTACGGCTTCTGATCAAACAAAATTGATGCCCGATCAATAGAAAAATTAAGTGCTTAGACAACTTTAAAACTCAGCGACGGTAAACCCATTTTACTTCCGCAACAGTGGCTTTCCAAAGAATAATAAAGTCTGATTCATCCTCAGCTAACAAACCAAACTCACATCTGTGACTAAACGCAAAATTCAAATGCAGGCAACCTCCTAAAATAGGCCGAGAGTTAATCCTCTAACATCATCCAATATTGAAGTACGACCACAAAGTTCAAACGATCCAACGATTAAAAGTAACGCTAAATCATGAGGAGGGGCCCAAAATTTAAGAAATTTGGGGAAATAGTTGCAGCCGCAACAGGTTCCTTGCTGCTTCTTGATTGCAGGCTGGTAGCAGACAGGCGGGATGCCAATGGATGCGCTTTTGAAACCGACAACAACAATTGATTTGATTGAGCAACAAATCGAGCAAACAAGCTGAGACTGTATCCAAAGGCAACAATCAAGTTTGATCAAACAGTTTCAAGCATTAAAGGAAAATCTAAAACAAATGGGAGATCAATCCAAGCATTAGAAATCTTTTTAGAAAATCATTAGAACAAATCAAAGAAGAAAATCAAACCAATCGAAGCAAAGGAGGGTCCTGAAATTTTGGGAAAATGTTGCAGCTGCAACAGAGCTTAGTACCACTTATTTTAAAAGTCTCGACTTCTAAAAATATTACTTTTTTTCTTAAAAAAAATGATTAAAAAAAAACATTTCTTTAATAAATCAAATAAATAAAGTGCACATTCTTCCTAATAGCACCTTTCAATACATTGCGCACATACATGGTAAGAGGAATATCTTAGTACACCTTCTTTTTAAGAATCATGACTTTGAAAAACATTTCTTTAGCTCTTTAAAAATGATACTTTGAAAAACACCATTTGTTTAATAAATCAAATAAGAAAAGTATGTACATTCTACATTATCACACCTTTTTATAGGTTGTGCACTCAATTGTTGGGAGTAATAAATTACCATCACTCATTTTTTTTTTAAATCGCGATCTCTAAAACACTTACTTTATTTCTTAAAAAGCACATACTTTTTAAAAACCCCATTTGTTTAATAAATTGAATAAATAAAGTATGCAATTTTATACATAATCACACCTTTTTGTACATTGCGCCATAAGGTTTTATTTTTCCCAAAATGTCTCCTATTTGAAAAAAGAGCAGAATATTCTAGGAATATTTCATATTTTGGGCATAAAGTTTCGCTCCCTACTCGAAATTGGGCGGACTTTAGACAATTGGAAAGGTCTTGCAACCGTGTTTATTACTAAAACACCCTCCCCAGAGAAACATTAAGGAATAAGGAAACACTCCAAACAACAAAGTGGTAGACAATTTCATGGTCTTTCCAATGGTCTAAAGCACGCCCAATTCCGAGTTACGAACAAAATGTTATACCTATCATATGAAATATTCTAGGAATCTTTTCACATTTTGTTAAAAAAAATACATTATAGAAGAGGGTAGAATGTTATGGCACAAAATTGGTAAGATGAATAGTTTAGTACCCTTTATTTTTAAAAATCATGACTTCTAAAAATCATGACTTCTAAAAACCATACTTTAATTCTTAAAAAGCATTAGTTTTTAAATAACGCTATTTAATTAATAAGTTGAATAAACAGAGTAAGAAAATTATACTCGATCACAAATTTTTATAGGTTGCACACACTATTGATAAGAGGAATTCCATACTACCTCTCATCTTAAAAGATCACAACGTCTAAAAAATTACCTTATTCCTAAAAAAGCAAGAATTTTAAAAAAACAACATTTACTTAATAAATTGAGTCAATAAAGTATTCACATTATACATGATTGCACCTTCTTACACATTGTTCATGCGATTAGTAAGAGGAATTTATTAGTATCTCACATTTTTTAAAGTCATGACTCACAAAATAATTACTTTATTTCTTAAAAAACATGAATTTTTAAAAAAATGTTATATATTTAATAAAAGGAATAAATAAATTTTTCACATGCTACAGAATATCACATTTGAAACATTGTGCACACATTTGGTAAGAGGAATATCTTAGCACCCCTCATTTTTAAAAATGGCATTTATTTAATAAAAGAAACGAAGAAAGTATCCGCATTGTACATAATGAATCTTGTTATGCATTGTTAAGGAAACTGGTAAGATTTAGAGTTTAGTGTCCCTTCTTTTTAAACTTCACGTATTCTAAGAAATTATTGTATTTCTTAAAAAATAAGACTTTATAAGAAACACCATTTGTTTATTGATTCAAATCAACAAAGTATGCACCTTAGATATGATCACACAATTTTATAAGTTGTGCATGAAATTTTCAAGAGGAATAGCTCTCTACCCTTCATTTTTATAAATAGTGTTCTCTAAAAAGATTCTTTACTTCTTCAAAACAATACTTTAAAAAAAAACCATTTGTTTAATAATTCGACTCAACAATGTATGCACATTCTTCATAATTGAATAGTTTTATACATTGTGCACACAATTTGTATGAGGAAGATCTTAGTACCCCTTGTTTATAAAAATCATTATTTAATATTTTACCCTTTCTTTCTTAAAAACATGACTTGAAAAAATGCATTTGTTTAAGGAAAGAAAACGAAAAAGTATGCACATTTTACATAACTCCACCTTTTATGCATTGTGCGTTCTATTGTTAATAGGAAAAACTTAGTAGCCATCATTTTTAAAAAGCGCAACTTCTAAACATGAATTTTAAAAAATGACACTTGTTTAACAATTTGAATCAACACCTTTTTACATATTGTGCACATAATTGGTGTCAGGAATATCTTAGTACCGTCGTTTTTCTAAGATCATGTTTTCTTTAAATACTTTATTTCTTAAAAAACACAATTTTAAAAAATGATATTTCTTTAATCAATCAAATAAATAGACTATGGACATTCTACTTAATCACACCTTTGTATATATCGTGCACATAATTAGTAACCCTTATTTTTAAAAATCATGACTTTGAAAAACATTACTTTATCTTCTTAATATAAAAACTTTAAAAACATCATTTTTTTAATAAATCAAATAAAAAAAGTATGCACATAGATGGTAAGAGGAAGATTCCAGTACCCCTTTTTTTTTTCAATCATGACTTTGAAAAACATTACTTTATATTTTTAAAAATGAGACTTTAGAAAACACCATTTGCTTAATAAATCAAATAAGTAAAGTATGCACATTTTACTTTATCACAGCTTCTTATAGGTTGTGCAATGAAATGTTAGAGAAATATTTCACTATCACTCATTTTTTAAAAATCGTGATTTCTAAAACAATTCCTTTATTTCTTAAAAATCCCATATTTTTAAAAACCCCCATTTGTTTAATAAATAAAATAAACAAAGTATGGAATTTTATACACAATCACACATTTTTGTACATTGTGCACAAAATTGGTAAGCGGAATAGTTTAGTAGCCCTCATTTTTAAAAATCATGACTTCTAAAACAAATTATTTAATTCTTAAAAATCACAAGTTTTTAAATAACACCATTTAATAAATAAGTTGAATAAACAAAGTATGAAAGTTATACTTGATCACATATTTTTATAGGTTGCACACAGAATTGGTTAGAGGAATAGCGTAGTACCCCTCATTTTAAAAAATGACAACATCTAAACAAATTACTTAATTCAAAAAAACAAGAATTTTTCAAAAACGTCATTTATTTAACAAATTAAATCAATAAAGTATTCACATTCTACATGATCAAACATTTTTATACATTGTCATGCAATTAGTAAGAGGAATATATTAGTATCCCTCATCTTTTAAAATCATCACTCATAAAACAATTAATTTATTTCTTAAAAGACCCAATTTTTAAAAAAAATGCTATGTATTTAATAAATGGAATACAAAAAATTTTCACATGCTGCACAATCTCACCTCTTTATAACTTACTACCACTCACCTCTTTATAACAAAGTATGCACCTTAGACATGATCACACAATTTAATAAGTTGTGCATGCAATTTTCAACAGGAATATCTCTGTACCCCTCATTTTTATAAATCATGTTCTCTAATTTTTTTTTTACTTCTTCAAAACAATACTTTTAAAAAAACACCATTTGTTTAATAATTCGAATCAACAATGTATGCACATTCTTCATAATCGAATAGTTTTATACATTGCGCACATAATTTGTATGAGGAAAATCTCAAGACCCCTTGTTTATAAAAATAATTATTTAAGATTTATCCTTTCTTTCTTAAAAACATGACTTGAAAAAATGCATTTGCTTAAGCAAAGAAAAAGAAAAAGTATGCACATTTTACATAATTCCACGTTTTATGCATTGTGCATGCTATTGTTAAAAGGAACAACTTAGTAGCCATCATTTTTAAAAAGCGCAACCTCGAAACAAATTAGTTTATTTCTTAAAAAAAGGTTTTTTAAGAAAAAGCGATTTGTTTACTAAATTGAATAAAAAAAATAAAAAAAAAAGTAAGAAGATTCTACATGACTGCACATTTTCATAGGTTGCACACACAATTGGTAAGATGAATATATTAGTACCCCTTGTTTTAAACATGAATTTTAAAAAATCACACTTGTTTAACAATTTGAATCAACACAAAACTTCCGAGTGAACAGTAAATAGAGATTTTTGGAGTGAGATTTTAGGCTGGAGCGACTGAAGGACGCGCGTCTGGCTTGATCAGCGGCTAGGGCTCTGCGTTCTGGTCTGCGGCCCATGGCTGCGCCTGGGGGAGGGAACCCCCCTCCCTCCATTCCTGTATCTGATGAAGAAGCCTTCAAGAAGCTTGTGACGGCTTCCGGGAAGAAGAACACAGCCCCCCCAATTCCGAAATTTATCAAAAAACTGGACGCAATACCTGAAATCAGCCTGCCAGTGGAGAAACCCATCAAGATTGCCTTGGCCCTAGCGGATCGGGGGTTGGTCGGACAGTTCATGGGTTTGTGGCCCTCCACAAAAACAACGGATGACTGGATACAAAGAAACTGGAGGCCCCAACTGAAGCAAAGCGTCACCTGCTACCCGGTGGGCAGAGGCTTCTACATTTTTGAATTTATCTCCAAGGACGACCGAGACCTCATCTTCAGGAACGGACCTTACTTCATGGGCTCTCAAGGTCTATACCTCAACCGCTGGACCCCGGATTTTGACCCTAATCTAGACGCACCCAAGGAGGCCCCTGTCTGGGTTCGTCTCCCCAATCTCCCAGCGCATTGCTGGAACTCAGAATCATTGGAAAAAATAGGTAACGGGCTTGGACGATGCATTGACAAAGCATACCCCAAAGGCCAATACTCCTGTGCCAGAATCTGCGTAGAGGTAAACCTTGAGGCTGGGCTACCAGAAGCGATCAAGATCTCGGTAGGTGACTGGCAGCATTATCAACAGCTAGAATATGAACAACTGCCCTTCAAATGCAGACTATGCCATGAGCATGGCCACTTCCAAAGGAATTGCCCCAAGCATCAACAAGGAAACGATATAGAGGGATGGCAAAGACCTAAAAAAGCCAAAACAGCTCCGAAAATCCAAGAAAAAAGGCAAGGAAATGACCCACAAATCCCAAACAGTAAGGAGGACAATCCAGAAGGAAGAAATACACCACCAGACCTCTCTCAGGACCAAGCCATCAACCTCCTGGAAACCTCTGATGAAACCAGCGCTGGAAGAAGAAGCGAGGATAGGTCCAAAGCAGAAGACTCCAGCAGATCCGACGAAGTACCTCTGCAATCAAAGCCAGATATCGATCCAGTCTTAACAGAGATCACCCCTCCTCATGCCTCCATGGGAGAGATCTCAAAAATCGCAAGCAAAGAGGAGGACCCCACCAACATTGACTCTGATCAGGGCGGATTTTCAGATGACTACGCCTCGGAATCAAGCAGCCCACAAGCAACGCCGCTAAAGCCCAGCAGAGGAAGAAAATCCAAAAAAAAGCACCGAGAAGAAAGATCCTTCAGAGATGTAGCCAAAGGTGCTCAGAAAACGCTGCCAAACATGATCGGCACTAGATCTAAGCAAGGCCAGCCTTCCAAGGGGGCCTCCCCTTCCAAAAAACTCTAAATGCGTTACATCTCCTGGAACTGCCGGGGTCTAGGCTCAAACCAAAAAGAAGAAGCTCTGAAAGACATTATCAGAATAAACAAGCCGGACGTCCTATTAGTTCAGGAGACAAAAATGGAGGAATCCATCCTCTATCAAGTAGGCCAAGCAATCTAGAAAAAAGGCCCAGCGATTGCAATAAGTTCCAAAGGCGCCTCTGGAGGTATTGCAACGTTCTGGGATGCTACAAAGTTTGATCTGATCAATGAAGTTCGTAGTGAACACTGGATCCTCACCATCCTTCTCCATAGAGACTCCGGACTCCAAGTAAGTCTCTTTAATTTATATGTTCCTAACCTATTTCCTCATAAACGCAGCTGCTGGGACACCCTTCAGGCGGCTCTTAGCCAGCACAGCCCAAAAAATATTATTATTGCAGGTGATCTCAACGTCACGCTCTCCATCGAAGAGAAGAAAGGGGGCTCCATAGTAAGGGATCAAGCTAGAGAATGGGTAGAGGACATTATCCTCCACTGGGACCTGATGGATGTCAAACCGCCCTCTGGGAAGTTTACCTGGTCCAACAAGAGACTGGGCCCAGGTCACATAGCTGCACGCCTGGACAGATTTCTCATTCACTCAGACTTCCTTTCCTCTGGTTTGTTATCCACCTCCAAAACCCTCCCCAATAGCACCTCGGACCACAGACCGATCTTGCTAGATCTCCTTGCAGACGCTCCCTTGGGCCCCATCCCCTTTCGATTCAGTCCGCTTTGGCTGCACCAGGACAACTTTCAGCAGGTAGTCTCAAACTCTTGGTCTCTTCCGGTGCCAGGTTCTCCCTCCTACTCCTGGGAACAGAAATTAAAGAGGCTTAAAGCAGACCTTAAAAGTTGGGCCAAACTCCTTTCCAACCCCACCACCCTCAGAATTGCTGCCCAAAAAGCCCTCGAAAACCATCAACATGTAATGGACATCACCCCCCTGTCCAGCGAGACCCTCTCCAAAGAAGCTGAACTCCAAAAGGACTTCTTCAAAGCCTGCAGAGCAGAAGAAGAATTATGGAGACAGAAATCCAGAAGCCTGTGGCTAAAGAGTGGGGACAAGAACACTAATTACTTCCATAAACAAGCCGAAGCCCGCAAAGGCTTCAAAGCTGTCAATGAAATAAACTTCCAAGGCACCCTGATAAAAGACCACGCAGAAATTAAAAAAGCCGCCTTCCTCACCTTCAAAGATCTTTTTTCAGCCCCTGAGGATAGCCCTCTAAATCCCTTGGATCACCCCTTCGACCTCATTCCCACTTTAATCCAAGAGGCGGACAATCACCTTCTCACTGCCCCCATCTCCTTAAAAGAGCTAAAAAGAGCCCTCTTCAGAATGAAGCCAGATAGTGCCCCTGGCCCCGATGGCTTTTCCGCCATTTTTTACACCAGCTGCTGGAACATAATCAAACTGGACCTGCTAAGGATGGTAAGGCACTCTCAGACCACCTGCAAGATTGGGGGAAGTACAAACTCTGCCTTCCTCACCCTCATCCCGAAAGAAAAAGGGGCCACATCCTTCTCTCGCTTCCGGCCAATCTCCCTTTGCAACCTCAGCTACAAGATCATAGCCAAAATCATTGCCAATAGACTCAAATCAATCCTACCCAGAGTCATCCCGGAGAACCAAGGTGGATTCATAAAAGGCAGGAAGATCCAAGACAACATCATCCTTGTTCAGGAGGCCATCCATACAAGTTATCAGAACAAAGAAGAAGGAATGGTGATAAAACTGGACTTATCCAATGCCTTTGACAGGGTAAGACACGACTTCCTCTTCCTAGTCATGGAAAAAATGAGTTTCTCCACTCGCTTCATCAACTGGGTACAAGGCTGTGTTAGATCTCCATGGATTGCCCCTCTAGTAAATGGTAGATCCACTGACTTTTTTCAAGCGTCCAGAGGGCTCCGGCAAGGTTGCCCCTTATCCCCTCTCCTCTACCCAATTTAGGCATCAGTGCTAAGCCTCCAGCTCTCCTTCAGAAATCAAGATAACACTCTCCCTGGGCTCCGGCTGGCTCCAAGGGTTAAAAATATAAATCACGCCCAGTTCGCGGACAACATGATTCTTCTAGGAGGAGCAAGTGTCTTCATGGCCAATCACTTCAAAAAAGAGCTGAACCTCTACAACCAGATCTCAGGAAGCAGAATCAATCCTCAAAAAAGCAAGGTCTATAGCTGGCACTGTTCGGGGAAAGAACTAGGAGATATAGCCAGACTGATGGGCATGGAAGCAGTCTACGAATGGGACTCCTTCTCCTACCTTGGAGCTCCAATATTCAAGAAAGGCGCGAAGGCTATCCACTGGTCACCCATTATTGAAAAAATGAAGAAGAGAATCCAAAACTGGGGCGCCAACTGGTTAAACCCAGCAGGCAAAACAATTCTGCTAAAATCAGTGCTCATGAGCATGCCAGTTTACCAAACCTCCATCCTGCTGGCGCCAACCTCCATACTGAAAAAAATGGAATCGCTGATAAAAAAATTTCTGTGGGAAGGCGGCAAAGGGAACACGCACCGTCTCCACCTGGTGAGCTGGAACAAAATCCAAAAACCTTATAGGGAAGGTGGCCTTCGGGTTAGGGACCTGGCAAATCAAAACCTGGCCATGGGGGCAAAAATTCTGTGGAGACTAATCGCCGGAAAAGAAAGCTGGTGCAGTAAAGTCCTAAGAAAGAAATACTTCAGCGGTGAAAGGCTGCGATGCCTGGATAGGCCAATCCTTCACAAGTCAGGCTCTTCAATCTACAAGCTTTGCCTTAAAGCTCTGCCCTCTTTCAAGCCTAATCTCTATTGGATTCCAGGAAATGGAAAGAAAATAAATCTGTGGGAGGACGCCATCATGGGAGATCAGCCTCTAAATCACAACCCAGGTATAAAAAACATCATGGATTGGGCCCAAAACAACAACGTAAACACCCTGTGGGATATCTCCAGCTGGGAAGAAGACAATGTAAACACTTGGAAGGCCTGGCAGATAGACAATCTCCCCAATTGGTTAAGTGAAGAAAAGGACAGCCTAATCCATCTACTCAAAGGAAAAGCACCAGCTGCAAAGAACATGCCGGACAAAAGAGGGTGGGGCCAGCGATCTGGTAAATATTCAGCCAGCGAAGGCTACAAAGCCCTCCTTTCCTTGCCCCACGTCGCTCCTAACCCAGCCAGATGGAATTTTATTTGGAACTTCCCGCTCATGCCAAAAATAGACTTCTTTTGCCGGACTGCTGCTCACCAAAGTATCCTGACGGGGGATAACTTAAAAATCAGAGGGATGGAAGGTCCATCCAGATGCCCCCTGTGCTGCTCAGAAGAAGAAACGATGGACCATCTCCTGCTAAACTGCCCTTTCTCCAAAGAAGTTTGGTCAGAGGTCCTCCTCCTGAACTTAGATGACCTTGATGTCCCTCACAATATCCCCGACCTATTTGCCTCGTAGACCTCCAGTTCCCCCTTTGACCTTCAGAAAAAAGACCTCCTCAAATCAGTTTGGAATTGGGCCCCCAAAGCGATCTGCTGGAAGATCTGGCTAGAGCGCAATAATCGCATCTTCAGGAATGAAAAAAATCCCAGCATCAATATTGCTATCAAATGCAAAGCCCTCCTGGGGGAGATAGCCACGTCCTAGAGCAACCTTCAGAACTCCAAAGACTTGGAACCTCAAGAAAGAAGATGGCAGGCTCAATTCAAGTTCCTGGAGCCCACACCCATCATCTCCATTGCAAAAAAGGCTTCCTGGGAAATCCGGCTTGCATAAAACGACTTTCTAATGTGGAGATCCTCTCTAAAAGATAATTCCTTGTTCTTTGATGGAGCCTCCAAAGGCAACCCAGGCCGCGCGGGAGGAGGCGGGATCCTTCTCTCAAGTGAGAATTCTGGCCTAGTCAACTATGCCTAGGGGCTAGGCATAATGTCAAACAACATGGCCGAGGCGCTTGCCCTCTGGCAAGGCCTCAAGATTGCCCATGAGCAGAAAATACATTCGCTGGTGGTGTTCGGGGACTCCAAGCTTATCATTCAATTCATGGTTTCAAAAACTCTGCCGGCCAACGTCTTCTTAGCAGCCATTATAAAAAAAATCCATCTGGCCATCTCTAATTTCAATACAATCAGCTTCTACCATATTCTTCGTGGCCTAAATGGTAAGGCCGATTTGGAGGCCAACAGGGCATCCTCGCTGGATCAAAGTGTGCTGGAGGTTAATGACAAAATTTCAATATGCAATATCCCCTAAATCGCAGTGGTCAGAGCCCATTGATGCAGTCAATCTTTAGTACAAGGAAAAGAGGCTGGTTCAAATCGCGTTGGAGGATCGTGACAGAGATTCTTTTGGCTTTATCCCCCAAATCGCAGAGGTCAGATCTCCTTTTTTGCACTCAGTTGATCAGAACTCCATACTGATGCTGATCCTCAAATATTCAGTCAAGCCTCCATCATGTGCGCTGGAGAAGAGCCCCTCTCAATCATTTCGAGACCGTGACCTCCAGATTTATATTGAGTCTCCCCATTTGCCAGACGCACTGCCTGTTGTTCATCTCCTAGCTCCAAGTTCTCTGAAGCCTGAAGCTCGTCTCATCTCAGAATCGTGAGACCTCTAGTCCTCCTGCGCGCCACCATGGACTCTGTTGGCTCCTCCTCAAACGTGCAATCGGTGGAAGATCGACTGGCTGATATTCAGCAGTCTCTGGACACTTTAAAGCTTAAGTCTGAGAACCAAGAAGTCAAAGGCCACAATCAGTGGAAAGCCTTCGCCAACGAACTGAGCACACTAAAGAAGGACCTCAAAGACTCAAAGGGAGAGCTGAACTACTACAAAGATGTGGTCTTCACTGAGTTCAAAGATGCAGCCAACACCACTGGCAACTTCGGCAATCGAATCTCAGTGTTAGAATCAGCTATAAAAAAGATCCTGGGGAAGTTCAATTAGTGTCATCTCTATTTCGCTTGTGTTTTGTCAGCTCCATCCTTTCTGCTTGTATCCAGTTTCTGCAGTCTTTTCCTTCAGCTTACTTCTCTGTCTCCTCTGCACTTGCTGGGCGACCTGGGCTCTCCTTAATCCCTGCGCTCTTGATTATATGTATGCAGCACCCGGTGGCTTATTCACCGGCTCTTAATTAACCTCCCCCCTTGTTATAGTCTAAAAAAAAAACAATTTGAATCAACACCTTTTTGTATGTTGTGCAAATAATTGGTGTCAAGAATATCTTAGTACCGTCGTTTTTCTAAGATCATGTTTTCTTTTAATACTTTATTTCTTAAAAATCATAATTTAAAAAAAATGACATTTGTTTAATCAATCAAATACATAGATGATGCACATTCTACATAAACACACCCTTCTATACATTGTTCACACAATTGGTGAGACGAAGAATTTAGTACCCCACCTTTTCAAAAGTCATGACTTGTCAATAAATTAAATAATTTCCTAAAAAACATATCTTTTTAAAAAACACTATTTGTTTAAAAATTCAAATAAACCATGTTTGTGAATTCTGTATTATCACACCCTTGTAAAGGTTGTGCACACAATTGGTAAGAAAAATAACTTACTACCACTCATTTTTAAAAAGCAAGACTTCCAAATAAATTACTTTATTTGTTAAAAGCAAGAGTTTTGTAAAAATGTGAGATTTTTAATACCCTTTCTTTTTAAAAATCATGACTTTGAAAAACATTACTTTATCTTCTTAAGAACAAAACTTTACAAACATCATTTGCTTAATAAATAAAATAAAAAAGTTATGCACATAGATGGTAGAAGGAATATTTGAGTACCCCTTCCTTTTAAAAATCGTGACTTTGAAAAACATTACTTTATCTCTTTAAAAATGAGACTTAAAAAAAACCATTTGTTTAATAAATCAAATAAGTAAAGTATGCACTTTCTACTTTATCACACCTTTTTATAGGTTGTACACTGAATTGTTAGGAGCAATATTTTACTATCACTCATTTTTTAAAAATCGTGATTTCTAAAACAATTGCCTTATTTCTTAAAAACCACATATTTTTTAAAACCACCTTGTTAATAAATCAAATAAACGAAGTATGCAATTTTATACATAATCGCACCCTTTTGTGGATTGTGCACAAAATTGGTAAGTGAAATAGTTTAGTACCCCTCATTTCTAAAAATCATGACTTCTAAAACAACTTCTTTAATTCTTAA
Source organism: Pseudotsuga menziesii (assembly GCA_001517045.1). NCBI lineage: Eukaryota > Viridiplantae > Streptophyta > Pinopsida > Pinales > Pinaceae > Pseudotsuga > Pseudotsuga menziesii. The sequence continues at coordinate 539,066 of LPNX010211493.1, forward strand.
AAATCACAAGTTTTTAAATAACACCATTTAATTAATAAGTTGAATAAACAAAGTATGAAGGTTATACTTGATGACAAATTTTGATATGGTGCACACACAATTGGTAAGAGGAATAGCGTAGTACTCCTCATTTTAAAAAATCACAACATCTAAACAAATTAATTAATTAAAAAGACAAGAATTTAAAAAAAAAAAGTCATTTATTTAATAAACTAAATCAACAAAGTATTCACATTCTACATGATCAAACCTTTTCATACATTGTCATGCAATTATTAAGAGGAATATATTAGTATCCCTCATTTTTAGAATTCATGACTCATCAAACAATTAATTTATTTCTTAAAAAATATGATTTTTAAAAAAATGCCATGTATTTAATAAATGGAATAAACAAATTTTGCACATGCTACACTTTCTCACCTCTTTATACATTGTGGACACAGTTTGTAATAGGAATATCTTAGCACCCTTCGTTTTTAAAAATGGCATTTTCTAAAACGTTATTTATTTAATAAATGAAACCAAGAAAGTATCCGCATTACATAATGGAACCTTTTTATACATTAGGCATGCAATTGATAAGTGTTAGAGTCTAGCGTCCCTTCTTTTTAAAAATAATGTATTCTAAGAAATTCTTTATTTATTAAAAAGTAAGACTTTCTAAAAAATGACATTTGTTTATTGATTCAAATTAACAAAATATGCACCTTATACATGATCACACAATTTTATAGGTTGTGCATGCAATTGTCAAGAGGAATATCTTTCTACCCCTCATTTTTAGAAATTGTGTTCTCTAAAAAAATTATTTGCTTCTTAAAAACAAGACTTTTTAAAAAGCACCATTTGTTTAATAATTTCAATCAACAAAGTATGCACATTCCTCATAATCAATAGTTTTATACATTTCTTAAGCAATTTGTATAAGGAAGAGCTTATTACCCCTTGTTTCTAAAAATATTGACTTAAGATTTTTTGCTTTATTTCTTACAAAAAATAACTTCAAAAAATGCATTTGTTTAATCACTCAAATAGAAAAAGTATGCACATTTTACATAATTCCACATTTTATGCATTATGCATGTTATTGTTAAAAGGACCAACTTAGTACCCATCGTTTTGAAAAATCACAACTTCTAAACAAAGTAGTTTATTACCTAAAAAAAGACTTTTTAAGAAATGAATTTTGTAACATACCACTAATACCTCAATGCCATTATGGTGAAAAAGGGGTGAAATTTTGTTGTGCTGTTACTACAACATTTGTCAATAATGTTAGTGGCAGATTTTAGGTGGCAATTAAAATGGAAACATGTACCATCAAATTCGGAAATTTCCAAACTATAGGTATTGTAAAATCAATCATTCGAAAAGATTTCTTTAATGTAGATCCCTTAAGATACGATTCATAACCGCAAACATTGCTTCATCATAGTGTTCTGAAAATGACCTACTATGCACACCATAAGACATTAACACAACAATAACATTATTCGATCATCCTTTACAGTACTACAGTTCGTTTGCAGAATAGGATCCTAGGTGCAGAAATAACATGAAGGCAATAAAACATGTATACACAACAGGAAAAGATGACCATATTCAAGCAAAGATAAACAACATAAGGCACAGGATGAAAAGGACATTGAAGTACGTGGTTCACCCCAAACCCGGGGTTACATCGTCGCATCATGTGACATTTATTTTCATAAACAGATTACAATATGCACCACATGGTTACCATGCTTTCCTTTCCTAACCAAAAAGTAGATCTTATATTCAACAACACAAGACGGTCCAAATAACCAATTCAGACGCACTGAAATCCACTTCAGAAAACACCAAAATCAATGTAGTCCAAGAGATTTATCCAATACACAAAAATGCTCTTAAAATGTAGCACCAAAGGAGGTTCCAATGACTCAAACCAGACCTTGATCATGGAAGCCACAAATGAAATAAAACGCCCAAACCAATCCCTTACACAGAATATAGAAAACACCTTCCAGACATTAACCCCAATAGTGAGGATTATATCTAAATATATACCAATACAAACCATGTAGCATAAACAACTTTATGCCCAACAATCACTCCAGACATGCTACAGTTCATGCCCATTGAAATGTTGTAGTAAAAATATCAAGGCAAAGGCCCACTTCAGTCGTCGTGATAAGATACAAAAGTTTTTATTTAAATCGACCCATTTCCTTTCTAACACCCAATTAGACCAAATTGGTTTGGTTGATAATTCTAAATCCATCCCAATATATAAGTATATACAACTACTGTAATGTAGGGGTCTTATTCTAATCGTATTCACCTTCCAATTTATCCAAAGGCCCTTAAGTGACAGAATTCCTATAGATGATAATGATAAGGAAGCAATAAAATCAAACAACATGGATCCCATGCTTACTCGGTTTGCATATAATTTAGTTTATGCAAATAGGGAAAAAGATGTGGGTACCAGATTAGAACTCCAGTTGTCCAGGTCGAGTACTTTGAATGCAACGACCTCCTTAAAAGGAACATACAAAGCCCTATACACTTTTGCAGTAATGCTCTCACCCACTTCCTCATACAAACTGCAATGAGATGGGTTCACTGGATAATTCTTCCTTTGCTGAAATTGATCCAATCACTCTGTATGAACTCGCGGTGCCTCCTTCATGCATATATAAGATATTTTATTCTTGAATTTGTTAACTGAAAATTGATTACAGAGAGCCCTAAGCTCTTTAGATTATTTTCAGGCCATGGTCAGATATTAGTACCCATATGTTGGTATATAGTAAAAGTTAGCGTGTGTTTATCGAATTTGACCATAAGACAATTTTCTTACACAGCCCACGAGATTCCCAGAGTGGTAATGAAGGGGGCGGGGGGAGCGGTGATGGTGTGTCCGCTGTGAAAATCTAAAGTCGTGGGAAATTGCTCAAATATTTTAGGGATTCGGGTTATAATGCTTGAGGATTTATTGGCAAACCAACCCTGTTGGAAAACACCAAGATGCAATCACGCCCTAAGACTATGACTCTTGATTTTACAGGAAGGATTTCCGAAAGTTTGGATTGTAAATCCTAACAATTCTAAAAAATGCAAAAAGAAAGACTCTGAAATCTGCATGACACAAAAGAAGACGGCTCTGCATACTGGAACTGAAACATGTGCCGGCTAACCTTGTAAGTTGATCGCGGTTAATAGAGAGCAGACTATAAAAGGATTTTATACTGGTCACCGAAAATTTCCATTCGCTCTGACCCAAAACCACGGGAGAAAACCTAAGGGCGCTATGCAAAAATTGGTACAGCAAATACCCACCAACAGGTTCTGGGAGATAGACATTTTTCCTCTTAAAGTAGCGAGCTAGGTCGCATGACTCAGCAATTATAAATCGTAATGCAAATTTGGAATTGACAGGTATAGAACACCAATGTTTTGACAAACTCGAGCTATAACTACACACCGTGACATCTATATATACTACATTATACCCATCGGTGATACATAGCGATATATGCAGCAGTAGTTATTCACATACAACGATGTATAGTGACTTGAAAGATCATATACAGCTAGCTATATATATATATATATATATTAGGAGATGTAATGCATATCTATATCAGCGATATATAGTGATATCTGTAATCCTATACAACGATATATATATATATATATA
>LPNX010211493.1:548901-623262 GCA_001517045.1 Pseudotsuga menziesii
TATTCTTTAGACACGTAGCTCCTCACGTTGTTTTCTTCTCGTCTTAACTCTTTGTACTTAACTCTTATGTTAACGCTAAGAACGAGTGCAACTCCCTCTATCGAGGCTTACACAAAGTTAGGGTTAAGTACCAAATCATGGTGTCTTAGTGAGAAAAGCGCAGATAAATCCCCAGAAAGTAAGTTAGTCCATTTAGGCTTACTTCGACCTATGAAATTATTTGAGATCTTCCTTAGTGGATTCAGTCGCTCGTCGTCGAGCCACGTCCAATCCTTAAGTCTCCTAAAGAACTTTGGATAGTATCAAATACAAGGTATTACTGGTGGGGCCTTGGCCTTGGGCTCCTCACCAGAAGACAATTAGAATAATAAGCAAAAAGTTTACAACACATCCATGGGTCTTTTATAGGAGGGATATTACAAATTTTGTTTACTAAATCGAATAAACAGAGTAATAAGATTCTACATGATTGCACATTTTTATATGTTGCACACACATTTGGTAAGAGGAATATAATAGCACCCCTTGTTTTAAAGAATCTCAACTTCTATTTTTTTTAAACACGAATTTTTTTAAAACGAGACTTGTTTAACAATTTGAATAAAAAAAAGTATACACATTCATCATGTACGCACCTTCTTATACATTTTGCACACAATTGGTGTGAGGAATATCTTAGTACCCTTGTTTTTGTAAAATCATGTTTAAAAAAAAATACTTTATTTGTTGAAAACACAATATAAAAAAAATGGCATTTATTTCATAAATCAAATAAATAGAGTATGCCCATTCTACATAATCACACCTTCCTATACATTCTACACACAATTGATAATAATAAGAGTTTAGTACCGCACATTTTTAAAAGTCATTACTTGTAAAAATATTATATTATTTCCTTGAAAGCAAGAGTTTTTAAAAAACACCATTTGTTTAATAAATCAAATAAAGAAGCTTTGTGCATTCTACATTATCATAGCCTTTTATAGGTTGTGCACACAATTGGTCAGTTAAATAACTTACTACCACTCATTTTCAAAAAGAATGACTTCCAAATAAATTACTTTATTTGTTAAAAACAAGGGATTTAAAAAAATGCCAGTTCTTTAATCAATCAAATAAACAAAGTATGCACACTATACATAATCATACATTTTCATACATTGGATAGAAATTTTGTAAGAGGAAGAGATTAGTAGCCCTCATTTTAAAAAATCACAGCTTTTAAAATAATTAGTTTATTTCTTAAGAACAAGGAAATTTTAAAAAACTCATTTCTTTAATAATTGCTATTAACAAAGTATGGACTTTCTACTTAATCATAGATTTTTAGAGTTTGTGGATAAAATTCATAAGAGAAATAGAATTGTACCCCTCATTTTTGAAATTTACGACTTCTAAAAAAATATTTTATCTCTTAAAAGACATGAATTTCAAAAACACCATTTATTTAATAAATTGAATCCACATAGTATCAAAATTCTACATCACCACACATTTTTATACATTGTTCATGAAATTGGTAAGATAAATAACTTTGTAACCCTTGTTTTTAAAAATCATGTCCTCTAAAAAATTTATTTCTTGAAAAACAAGACATTTAAAAAACATCATTTACTTAATAAATAGAATCAATAAAGAGTGCAGATTCTATATAATGGTACATTTTTTATATATTGTGCATGAAATTGTTAAGAGAAAGATCTTGGTGCCCTTTGTTTTAAAAAATTGCGATTTTTGAAAAAGGTCACTTTATTTCTTAAAAACAATACTTAAAAAAAATGTCATTTGTTTAATAAATTGAATAATGAAATTTTGCACATTCTGCATGATTACACACTTTTATAGATTCCACATGTGATTGGAAAGAGAAAAAAAACATATTACCCCTATTTTTTAAAATCATGACTTCAGAAAAAAATAAATATTTTATTTTTTTTAAAACATGACTTTTTGAAAAATGCATTTCTTTATAAATCTGGACAAAGAAAGTAAGAAAATTCTACATGATCGCAAATTTTTATACATTGTGCTCACAATTTGTGTAAGTAACATATTAGTGACACTTTTTTTGAAATCACGTTTTCTATGGAAAATCATGTTATTTCTGAAAAAAGATGACTTTTTATCAAACTACATTTGTTTATTAAATCAACTTAACAAAGTATGCACATTTCTATATAATCAAACCTTTAGATACGTTTTCCACACAATTTTAGAAATGAAGAGCTTAGTACCACTTATTTTAAAAATCATGACTTCTAAAAGCATTACTTTATTTCTTAAAAAACATGATTTAAAAAAATTACATTTCTTTAATAAATCAAATAAACAAAGTATGCAGATTCTGCATAATAGCACCTTTCAATACATTGCGCACATAGATGTTAAGAGGAAGAGCTTAGTAAACCTTCTTTTTAAAAATCATGACTTTGAAAAAGATTTCTTTATCTCTTTAAAAATGATACTTTAAAAAACACCAATTGTTTAATAAATCAAATAAGCCAAGTATGTACATTCTACATTATCACACCTTATTATAGGTTGTGCACTCAATTGTTGGGAGGAATAAATTACTATCATTCATTTTTTTTTAAATAGTGTTTTCTAAAACAATTACTTTATTTCTTAAAAGACATATCTTTTTTAAAAACCCCATTTGTTTAATAAATCGAATAAACAAAGTATGCAATTTTATACATAATCACACCTTTTTGTACATTGCGCCATAGGGTTTTATTTTTCCCAAAATGTCTCCTATTTGGAAAAAGAGCAGAATATTCTAGGAATCTTTTGTATTTTGGGCATAACGTTTCGCTCGTTACTCGAAATTGGATGGACTTTAGACCATTGGAAAGGTCTTGTAAATGTCTTTGTTACTAAAATGCCCACTCTGGAAAAACGGTAAAGAATAAGGAAAAACTCAAAAAAACAAAGTTGTAGAGAATTTCATGGCCTTTCCAATGTTCTAAAGTACTCCCAATTCTGAGTTATGAGAAAAACGTTATACCTAAAATACAAAATATTCTAGGAATCTTTTCACTTTTTGTTAAAAATTATACGTTATAGAAGAGGGTAAAATGTTATGGCACAAAATTTGTAAGATGAATAGTTTAGTAACCCTCCATTTTAAAAATCAAGACTTCTGAAACACATACTTTAATTCTTAAAAAACACTAGTCTTTAAATAACGCTATTTAATTAATAAGTTGAATAAACAAAAATTATACTTGATCACAAATTTGTATAGGTTGCACACACTATTGGTAAGAGGAATTGCGTAGTACCTCTCATTTTAAAAGATCACAACGTCTAAAAAATTACTATATTTTAAAAAAAGAATTTTTAAAAAATGCCATTTACTTAATAAATTGAAACAACAAAGTATTCGCATTCTACACGATCGCACATTTTTACACATTGTTCATGCAATTAGTAAGAGAAATATATTATAATCTCGCATTTTTTAAAATCATGACTCACAAAATAATTTCTTTATTTCTTAAAAAACATGAATTATTTAAAAATGTGATATATTTAATAAATGGAATAAACAAATTTTGCACATGCTACAGAATTTTGTATTTTCTAAAATGCCATTTATTTAATAAATGAAACCAAGAAAGTATCTGCATTGTACATAATGGAACCTTTTTATGCATTGTCCATGTAATTGGTAAGATTTAGAGTTCATTGTCCCTTGTTTTTAAAAACCACGTATTCTAAGAAATTATTGTATTTCTTAAAAATTAAGACTTTCTAAGAAATGCCATTTTTTTATTGATTCAAATAAACAAAGTATGCACCTTAGACATGATCACAAAATTTTATAGGTTGTGCATGCAATTTTCAATAGGAATAGCTTTCTACCCCTAATTTTTATTAATCATTTTCTCTAAAAAACTTCTATGCTTCTTCAAAAGAATACTTTTAAAAAAAACACCATTTGTTTAATAATTTGAATAAACAATGTATGCACATTCTTCATAATAATTTGTATGAGGAAGATCTTAGTACCCCTTGTTTATAAAAATCATTATTTAAGATTTTATCCTTTCTTTTTTAAAAACATGACTTGAAAAAATGCATTTGTTTAAGGAAAGAAAAAGGAAAAGTATGCACATTTTACATAATTCCACCTTTTATGCGTTGTGCATGCTATTGTTAAAAGGAACAACTTTGTAGCCATCATTTTTAAAAAGCGCAACTTCTAAAAAAATTACTTTATTTCTATAAAAAAATGCTTTTTGAAAAATGCCATTTGTTTGCTAAATTGAATAAAAAAAAGTAAGAAGATTCTACATGATTGCACATTTTCATAGGTTGCACACACCATTATATTAGTACCCCTTGTTTTAAACACAAATTTTAAAAAATGACACTTGTTTAACACTTTCAATCAACACCTTTTTATATATTGTGCACATAATTGGGGTCAGGAATATCTTAGTACCGTCCTTTTTTTAAGATCATGTTTTCTTTTAATACTTTATTTCTTCAAAAACACAATTTAAGAAAAAACGACATTTCTTTAATCAATCAAATAAACAAATTATTCACATTCTACATAATCACACCTTTGTGTACATTGTGCACACAATTGGTAAGACGAAGAGTTTATTACCCCACCTTTTTAAAAGTCATGACTTGTCAATAAATTACATCATTTCCTAAAAACAACATTTGTTTAATAACTCAAATAAACCAAGTTTTTGCATTCTACATTATCACAGCCTTTTAAAGGTTGTGTACACAATTGGTTAGCAAAATAACTTACTACCAATCATTTTTAAAAAGTAGGACTTCCAAATAAATTACTTTATCTGTTAAAAGCGAGATTTTTTAAAAAATGCCATTTTTTTAATACCCCTTCTTTGTAAAAATCACGACTTTGAAAAACATTACTTTATCTTCTTAAAATTAAAACTTTAAAAACATCATTTGTTTAATAAATCAAATAAAAAAAGTATGCACATAAATGGTAAGAGGAAGATTTGAGTACCCCTTCTTTTTAAATATCACAACTTTGAAAGACATTACTTTATCTCTTTAAAAATGAGACTTTAAAAAACACCATTTGTTTAATAAATAAAATAACTAAAGTATGCACATTCTACTTTATCACGCCTTTTTATAGGTTGTGCACTGAATTTTTAGGATCAATATTTTACTATCACTCATTTTTTTTTTTAAATTGTGCTTTCTAAAAGAATTACTTTATTTCTTAAAAACCACATATTTTTTAAAACCCCCATTTGTTTAATAAATCAAATAAACAAAATATGCAATTTTATATATAATCACACCTTTTTGTACCTTGTGCGCAAAATTTGTAAGCTTAATAGTTTAGTACCCCTCATTTTTAAAAATCATGACTTCTAAAACAAATTCTTTAATTCTTAAAAATCACAATTTTTTAAATAACACCATTTAATTAATAAGTTGAATAAACAAATTATGAAAGTTATACTTGATCACAAATTTTTATAGGTCACACACACAATTTCTAAGAGGAATAGCGTAGTACCCCTCATTTAAAAAAATCACAACATCTAAACAAATTAATTAATTAAAAAAACAAGAAGTTTTAAAAAACGTCATTTATTTAATAAATTAAATCAACAAATTATTCAAATTCTACATGATCAAACCTTTTTATACATTGTCATGCAATTAGTAAGAGGAATATATTAGTATCCCTCATTTTTTAAAATCACGACTCATAAAAAATTAATTTATTTCTTAGAAAACGTTATTTTTTTTTAAATGCTATGTATTAAATAAATGGAATCAACAAATTTTGCACATGCTACACAATCTCACCTCTTTATACATTGTGAACACAGTTTGTAATAGGAATATCTTAGCACCCGTCGTTTTTAAAAATGACGTTTTCTAAAATGTTATTTATTTAATAAATGGAATCAAGAAAGTATCTGCATTCTACATAATGGAACCTTTTTATACATTACACATGCAATTGGTAAGTGTTAGAGTGTAGTGCCCCCCTTTTCTAAAAATAATGTATTCTAACAAATTTTTTATTTATTAAAAAATAAGACTTTCTAAAAAATAACATTTATTTATTGATTCAAATTAACAAAATATTCACCTTATACATGATCAAACAATTTTATAGGTTGTCTGTAATGTCCCCTCATGACCCCCATCTGAAAATACAAAGCTTAGAAAAGACGACTATGAGTCTAACACCCTAGGTTAGGAATTCGACTGTTTGAATTAGAGGGTGAACTTGATACTACCAAATGATAGGGAAACATATCCACTAGTGGGAAAATTTTAATCTTAGTCAAGTCGGGGAACTGGAAAAGAAAGATGAATGGTGATACTTTTATTTTAATTCTATTAGGGGGCCTCTTTATACCCAAAAAGTTACATAGTCTATGACTTTCTGTTGGGAATATGTTTGAATATAGATATTTCCACTAATGATACACATGTTCCAATTTCATTATGCCTCAAATTATTACTTGACCCTCATAATACTTTATCATTCTTATAACTTATTTACATACAAATAACTATATTACTCGATGCCCTTTGTCTTTGTTGAAATTTGTTTTTAATAAGTGAGTGATATTATTAAAAAGGAAATGTATACCTTTTTCCTTTATTTGGGGAATTGTCAATAGTATCATTGATTACATATGGAGGTGGATGAGTAGGTGCTGCTCCGTCCCAGACATAGAAATTTTAACCAAGGAAATAGTTTGGAATCCGAGGAGGATTTTACTCCACCCTAAAAGGGAAACCTGTCGGTAAATCCACCACTTGTCGTTATGTGTTTTTCCTTTAAAATGGGCGGGGGGTGAGACGCCAAGGGGCATGCATTAGGGGAATTGCATTAAGCTCCATTTATTTGAAGGGAAATCCTATGCAATCATGCTCGTGGTTAGGTGTTGGAATGAATTTTGTTCTATGTAAAACGTTATTTAATATCTCGATCTGATCTGTTGGACAGCGATAGCCTACATTTATGCATGTTTGAACTCTATTCTTATGCCATAATCGATCTAGGGTTTGGCTATTGGTTGTAATGGGTTGATTTTAAAGTGGTAACTATGTGCTCAGTATTCTCCTGTGAATCTTTCAGTATGGGATGCCTTTCTATTTTAAGGATTTCTCATGTTTTGGGTAAGTCTAATGGATTTGATCATTTATTCATCTCCTATGGAGTTTGTTAGTTCAAATATATGTAACCTTATATTGTGAAGGTTGAGACATCAGTGGGATCTTGGATCACCTATTTATTTTATAAGTGATCTGATATGCAACTACATTTTGCAAGTGATCTGTTAAACCAATGATCAAAAGCTGAGCCATTTTTGAACATTCAAGCTCATCTCTCAGGAGGTTTGTTAATGCAATGATCAGAAGCTCTGATCTTGTGTAACTATGAAATGCATCAAGAGGTCTGTTAATGCAATGATCGAATGTAGGGCCTATTTGTTAATGCAATGATCATATGCAGGGAAATGATAAGTTTCCACAATGGTTGTAGTGAGGACTAACCAGAAAACTGCAAGCTCTAGTATGGTTTGGTATTTAGACTGACTTTATTTATGCAAGTAACATAATGGTAAGGGTAGAGTTAAGTCAGAGCTTATTTGTGTGTTTTACTACACTTTATAATATAACTCTTGGACTGATTATTGGAATGGCATATATTGTAAATATCATTGCTATACCGTCTGTTTAGAAATGGCAATCTTAAGTTTAGTGTTTTATTTTTGAATGTGCTATTTACTTTTAGAGATGTTAATATTTTACTTCAACAGAGCATATCTTGTAAAGGCGTGATGATTGAGGCCAATTCAGGTATGAAATGTTGGTCTAAATCCAAAGTTCATCATGTGTCCAAGGGACTGTAAATGATTTTTATGAGTTGTCATAAAGGTCCTAAATGAAGGAAATTTCAAGTTGCAAGTGTCTCTCTGCGAGGAGACTTGAGGCAAGGTGAACCGGCCATGGATGTGGTTGTACCATGAAATTGTAATTACTCTCCCATAAGCAATAAAAGAAATCAAATTGGTGGACGTAGCCTCATGGACGAGGTGAACCACGTGAATATGGTTGTCTTGTCCTTTGTATTATTATGTTTTGCATGTTTATTTTTTTTTGTGATGTTGTTAGTATGGATGCATTATAAAGGTTTATTGGTGGTAAAGGTTACTTCACGTATTTTTGCAGACACCTAATTCAGAAGCACATTACTTGGATGGTTTAAAGCTTTAATAAAAAAAAAACATGAAATTGTTTTACCCATTTTATCTAATTCCGCAACAAGGTATTTTGGGGACGTTACGTATGGTATCAGAGCCAGCTACAACACTGGACCCTTGAGGAATGGGCTAGCATGATGATTTTGTAGGAAAGCCGAATTATATTGGGAAGAAATTGTAACACGGATGTCAATTGTGGAATTGAAACTAGATAAGTATTGTGCTAATCACTTATTTAAGTTTCTTTGCATGATGAATATTTGATCTCTAGTATAAAAGTATCTTTTCCTAGAACACAAAAGGGAGGAATATAGACACATTCTTAAAGTGAGCTATAATGTTTTCCAAATTATTTTAGTGGCAAAAATGGAAGTCTCTATCCTTACACCAATTTTCCCTTATAAAAAGAATTTCTTTCTGTAATGCTATTCTTCTGACGAGTCATGCACAAAGTTAGTTAAAGTTGATAAGGGTGCTATGGGTAGTGACATGGAATATCTTACTCATAGACTTAGGACACTCTTTTGGATAGTGTGATAGGTGTAAGTTTGAATTTGTCGTCAAACATTCTTGCTTACTCATTCCTTTTCTTTTGAGAACAAATGTAATTGTCCATATTAATGTCATTAACCATGTTAGAAAGGAAGAATCATCCACCATACACAAAATTGGCACCATCTAGATATGAAAACATAGACCTGTTATTATTACTAAGAAATACTTTAGCCCAATTGCTAATTCAATGTTATTGGTGGTTATTGGTTTAATACTAATGAAGAGAAAAATACTGCCTAGCTCCTCTTACATTAAGCAGTATATTTCAATGTTTTGAGATGCAATCCTTACTGAATTGGGCCTATGTGAATCTTGAATAAAGCAATGACTCTACTTGTTCTCATTTGGGCAGTGTTAAACTGAGTTATAGACCTCACTCTGTTTAGCTATATGAAGAGTTGGAAAAATATGAAAAACAACTTGCTATACTACCATTAACAATATTACATCTAAGTTGGAAATATTTGTTGAAGACACAGCTGGGCATATTTTCTGATGATATTTAAGTAGATGGCACAAAAATATATATGACAAGTAATGAGATCATGTTTAGGTTTTGGGGGTTGTCTTCTTGACTTCATATTGATATAACTAATGTATAAAACCAGCATGTTGCATTGAAGTTGTTAAGCTCAATTCTAGAATGATTTTCCCTCTGTTAAAGTCAGGTATTGAATTTGTCAATGTAATAAAATCTTGGAAAGTTTCTGCAACAATGTATGTGGATTAAGAATCATAGGAGCTATTGTTGGACTTGCTATCTGTTGAAGCAGTTTAGGAGAACTAAATATGTGATATTAAGTAAAACTTCATACGATTAGGTTTGAAGTTTCACACAACAATTTGATTTACAGCTATCATGGTCTTTTATAATGGTAGCTTTTCTTTTCTGCCTCAAAACATGAGCATAAATGGTATTGGCATGTTGAATATACGAGGAATAGGATCAAATGTCAAGTGGTGTTATGCAATGGCATTCACTTGTATTTTCTTTCAAGCACTACACAGAATTATTAAAGGTATTATAGGAGCATAATTAACTAGACTGATTAATAAAGCACCTTTAAAAAGTTTTTAGGCTCTTCACAGGGCTAGGAACAGTACCTGGAATTTCCAAGGGAAGTTAAACTTGTGTCTTACATCACTTTAGGATGCTGCATTGAACACCTTATAGTAGGTACTGTCATAGGTTTTCGGACTCTAAATGCATTGTGTTTCATTGTGGGAATTATTCTTAAACAACACTGACTAAGGCCTAGCAAAGAGTAATAAGTGTTGTTTTAAGTTCAAGGTCTAGAAACCAAACTGTAAAGTAAAGTGTGTGACAGTAGTACAAAGAAAGGTCACTTTAGATTCTCACAATTGTAGAATTGTATTCAGGAGGGGTATTAACATTAATTCTCCTATAGTCAAAGGGATTCACTTAAATCCCCACCAGTTGCATATTAAGGGAATGCTTTAATGCTTGTTTGTTAAAAATTATTGTTTGTTGCACTTCTTTTAAAGACGTTGTTTGGTATTAGCTTAAATTGTCTTCTGCGTCACATCTGAATGAAAAAATGTACATTGTGTCGAATGGATGTTAGGAGTTTTAAAATGCATAAAAGCTAACGTTTTATTAATAAATTGCTGGTCTCTAAAGACAATTACGACGGATGGGCCTACTGGACAGGTCGAACAAATTGTCAGTTCACAAAGGTGGTTCCATGAATAAAATGTGAGGAAATTGGCTGGACCAGACCCTTGATTCTCCTCCTAGCACATCAATAGCATATGACTTGACTCCTAAATGGACATAAACCTGAGGTAGAGTTAGGTGTTGTCAGGGAATTGCTATCATCTTGTCGTAAATTAATAGCTCTTCAAATAATGGTGAATGATGATATAAGTGTATACTAATTAGTTTCTAAAGATGCTATCTTGTGACCTATTATAAAGTAAAATGTGTATTTCTTATAAGAAGTTCAAATTATATTTCATTAGATACTAAATGAATGCTAAGTGAGTGCAGAACCGGAATGAAAGGTTTTGGTGAAGAGATTCAGGTTAGATGCATTTTTTCAACTATTGTAATAACTAGGAGTGCAAGTAAATCCTAGGAACCAGGTTGTGCACATAGAGACTATTGATCTTTCTTATGTACGCACAAGGTAGGACAACGAATCTTTAAAGTCATGAAATTGGAAGTACTTACGAACTTGGGCTACAATGCAGCTAAGGTGAGTAATAAAATGCGTTGTGTTTAAGATAAATAAATGCCTTACTGGTAGAAAGAGTTCACTAATATAAAGGCTCTTATCTGATGAATAAGAAATGAAGTAAGACATGACTTATGATAAAAAGTTTGATGTCTTTAATTTGACCACGTATGGAGTGATTTCATGCATGGGAAAATTGTGGCCATGAGCAAGGCTAAAGATCTAGGACTGTAATGAGTTAAGAAGATATGAGAAATATCTCATGTACATAAAGTTGTCACCACGACGAAGTGGTGATGAAGGTAGTGGATGAAAGCTACATGTTTTCCCTTGGGCCAGCTAGGGACCATTATGCATTCTGGAGACGCCTAGATGTAAGATGTTTTGGTTAAGACTCATTCCGCACATATTAAGAGGACTGTCACAAGAGTGGGGGCTCTATGAAGAGAATAACCTCTAGGTGTTGTGGTGGTGTGTGATAATGGAGGTGCCTTAGCTTGGTGAAGTGCCCTGAATAGCATAAGAAGGACATATGCCTAAGGAAGGGTATCGTCCCTATGTTGGGTAGCTTGAACCAGTACTTGGAGTACTATTAGCACTTCGAGTGCTGGGATTGAGGACATCCAGAGAAATATATAATGGTGAAGCGCCTTGAATAACACAAGAACAAGATACGCCTAAGGAAGGGTATCGTCCTTGTGTTGGGTGGCTTGGATTGGTACTTGGAGTACTATTACCACTTGGAGTGCTGGGAAGGAAGACATCTAGAGAAAAGAATAATGCTGGGAAGAGGTATGTACATTACAGGTAAACTTGTACCTATGAGGTAATATGTCTATTTATTGGCAAAATAGAACTGATATGTATATTGGAACCATTGTGGATTATGGAAATTGTATAGTATTGGATTTCTGAGTTATACATTTTTTTTTAATGTCGATACTAGTATATATCCATATGTATGATTATAAATGCAGGATGAGGACCCAATCCCATTAATCAAAGGGATTAGGAAATACAAAAGCAAGCAATGAGAATTAAAAAAGAATGGGGACGAGGCGAGAAGAATAGGTAACACCAAGGATGGTGTTAACTCTAAGGGAGGAAGCATGTAATGTCCCCTCATGATCCCCATCCGAAAATATAAAGATTAGAAAAGGAGATTATGAGTCTAACACCCTGGGTTAGAAATTTGACTATTTGACTTAGAGGGTGAACTTGATATCACCAAACGATAGGGAAATAGATCCACTAGTGGGAAAAATGTAATCTTAGTCAAGTCGGGGAACTCGAAAGGAAAGATGAATGGTGATACTTTTATTTTAATTTTATTAGGGGGCCTATTTATACCCATAAAGTGACACAATCTATGACTTTATGTTGGGAATATGTTTAAATGTAGATATGTCCACTAATGATACACGTGTTCCAATTACCTTATGCCTCAAATTATTACTTGACCCTCATAATACTTTATCATTCTTATAATTTATTTACATACAAATAACTATATTACTCAATGCCCTTTGTCTTTGTTTAAATTTGTTTTTTAATAAGTGAGTGATATTATTAAAAAGGAAATGTATACCTTTTTCCTTTATTTGGGGAATGGTCAATACCATGATTGATTACATATGGAGGTGAATGAGTAGGTGCCTCTCCCTCCCTGACATAGAAATTTTAACCAAGGAAACAACTTGGAATCCGAGGAGGATTTTACTCCACCCTAAAAGGGAAACTTGTCGGTAAATCCGCCACTTGTCCCTATGTGTTTTTTCTTTAAGAGGGGGGGGGGGGGGGGGGGGGTGAGATGCCGAGGGGTATGCATTGGGGGAATTACGTTCTGCTCCATTTATTTGAAGGGAAATCCTCTCCAATCGTGGTGGTGGTTAGATGTTGGTTTGAATTTTGTGCTATCTAAAATGTTGTTTAATATTTCGATCTGATATGGTACTCGATGGTGATAGCCTATGTTTATGCATGTCTGAACTCTATTTTTATGCCATAATCGATCTGGGGTTTGGCTACAGTTTGATCTTATTATTTAAAATCTCTGCAAAAATCGATTTGTAGTTTGAAATTTAGGTTTTATTAAATCTTGGTGACACGATTTCACGATTGAACTGTAGTATAGATATTGTTGATAAACTGTGATTTATCTTTGCCACGATTTTTAGAAAAGGGTTTCAATCTAGAGTCTTGATTTTTATTTCTTATGGATCTGTTCATTTTCCATTGATGAATTCTTGGAGGTTCTTAGTTTGAATGCTGGTTGTGATACCGGTTTGTTGATAGATCTCTACCTATTTGATGCTCATGATTTGAGTATTCTAGATCTGTTCATTTGCCATTGATGAATGTTTTTATCTGTCATAGCATATTTTATAGATTATTGATCCTGGTGTTGCAATGGGTTGATTGTAAAGTGATCATGAGGTGCATAACCCTTCTCCAGCATATCTTTCAGCACTCTTGGTCCGATTTGAGAGACTATTGGTTGTAGTGGGTTGATTGTAAAGTGGTAAGGATGTGCTCAGTCTTCTCCTATGAATCTTTCAGCATGGGACGCCTTTCTGTTTTAAGGATTTGTAATGTTTTGGGTAAGTTTAATTGATTTGATCATTTATTCATCTCCTAAGGAGTTTGTTAGTTCAAATATATGTAACCTTATATTGTGAAGGTCGAGACATCTGTGGGATCTTGGATCACCTATTTATTTTATATGTGATCTGATATGTAACTACATTTTGCAAGTGATCTGTTAAACCAATGATCAGAAGCTGAGCCATTTTTGAACATTCTAGCTCATCTCTCAGGAGGTTTGTTAATGCAATGATCAGAAGCTTTGATCTTGTTTAACTGTGAAATGCATCAAGAGGTCTGTTAATGCAATAATCAGATGCAGGGCCTATTTGTTAATGCAATGATCAAATGTGAGCAATGATCAGTTGCCACAATGGTTGTAGTGAGAACTGATCAGAAAACTGCAAGCTCTGGTACAGTTCATTATTTAGACTGACATTATTTATGCAAGTAACATAAAGGTAAGGGTAGAGTTAAGTCAGAGCTTATTTGTGTGTTTTACTACTCTTTATAATATAACTCTTGCACTGATTATTGGAATGGCATATATTGCAAATAGCATTGCTATACCGTCTATTTAGAAATGGCAATCTTAAGTTTAGTGTTTTATTTTTGAATGTGATATTTACTTTTAGAGATGTTAATATTTTAATTCAACAGAGCATATCTTGTAAAGGCATGATGATTGAGGCCAATTCAGGTATGAAATGTTGGTCTAAAGCCAAAGTTTGTCATGTGTCCAAGGGATTGTAAATGATTTTTATGAGTTGTCATAAAGGTCCTAAACGAAGGAAATTTTGAGTTGCAAGTGTCTCTCTACGAGGAGACTTGAGGAAAGGTGAACTAGCCATGGAATAAATTTCAAATTATATTGGGAAGAAATTGCGACACAGTTGTCAATTGTCAAATTGAAACCAAATAAGTACCGTGCTAATCACTTGTTTAAGTTTCTTTGCATGATGAATATTTGATCTCTAGTATAAAAGTATCTTTTTCTAGAACACGAAAGGGAGGAATATAGACACATTCTTAAAGCGAGCTAGAATGTTTTCCAAATTATTTTAGTGGCAAAAATGGAAGTCTCTATCCTTACACCTATTTTCCCTTATAAAAAGAATTTCTTTTTGTAATGCTATTCTTCTGATGAGTCATGCTCAAAGATAGTTAAAGTTGATAAGAGTTCTACGGGTAGCGACTTGGAAGATCTTACTCATAGTCTTAGGACTCTCTTCTGGATAGTGTGATAGTTTGAATTTCTTGTCAAACATTCTTGCTTACTCATTCCTTTTCTTTTGAGAACAAACATAATTGTCCATCTTAATGTGATTAACCATGTTAGAAAGGAAGAATCATCCATCATACACAAAATTGGCACCATCTAGATATGAAAAGATAGACCTGGTATTATTACAAAGAAATTCTTTAGCCCAATTGCTAATTCAATGTTATTGCTGGTTATTGGTTTAAGACTAGTAAAGAGAACAATACTACCTAGCTTCTCTTACATTAAGCAGTATATTTCAATGTTTTGAGATGCAATCCTTACTAAATTAGGCCTATATGAATCTTGAATAAAGCAATGACCATAGTTGCTCTCATCTGGGCTGTGTTAAACTGAGCTATAGACCTCACTTTATTTAGCTATATGAAGAGTTGGAAAAATATGAAAAAACAAATTGTTGTACTACCATTAACAATATTACATCTAAGTTGGAAATATTCATTGAAGACATAGCTGGGCATATTTACTAATGATATTTAAGTAGATGGCACAAAAAAATATATGACAAGTAATGAGATCATGTTTAGGTTTAGGATTTGTTTGAGGGGGCTATCTTCTTGACTGGATCTTGATATAAATAATGTCTAAAACTAGCATGTTGCATTGAAGTTGTTAAGCTCAATTCTAGATTGATTTTGCCTCTGCTAAAGTCAGGTATTGAATTTGGCAATCTAATAAAATCTTGGAAAGTTTTTGCAACAATGTATGTGGATTAAGAATCATAGGAGCTATTGTGAGAATTGCCATCTGTTGAAGCAGTTTAGGAGAACTAAATATATGATATTAAGTAAAACTTCATGCGATTAGGTTTGATGTTTCACATGACATTTTGATTTTCAGCTATCACAGTCTTTTATAATGGTAACTTTTCTTTTCTGCCTCAAAACATGAGCGGAAATGGGTATTGACATGTTGAATATACGAGGTAGATGAACAAATGTCAAGTGGTGTTATGCAATGGCATTCACTTGTATTTTCTTTCAAGCACTACACAGAAGAATTAAAGGTAGTAAAGGAGCATAATTAACTAGACTGATTAATAGTTCACCTTTAAAAAGGTTTTAGGCTCTTAACAGGGATGGCAACAGTACCTGGAATTTCCAAGGCAAGTTAAACTTATGTCTTACATCACTTTAGGATTCCGCATTGAACACCTTATAGTAGGTCCTATAATAGGTTTTGGGAGTCTAAATGCATTGTGTTTCATTATGGGAATTTTTCTTAAACAACACTGATTGAGGCCTAGCAAAGCGTAATAGGTGTTGTTTTAAGTTCAAGGTCTAGCACCCAAATTGTAAAGTAATGTCTGTGATAGTAGTACAAAGAAAGGTCACTTCAGATTCTTAGAATTGTAGAATTGTATTCAGGTGGGGTATTAACATTAATTCTCCTACAGACAAAGGGATTTAGTTAAATCCCCACCAGTTGCATATTAAGGGAATGATTTAATGCTTGTTTGTTAAAAATTATTGTTTGTTGCACTTCTTTTAAAGACATTGTTTGGTATTATCTTAACTTGTCTTCTGCACCACCTCTGAATGAAAAAATGTACATTGTATCGAACGGATGGTAGGAGTGTTAAAATGCATAAACACTAACATTTTCTGTTGCCAAATTTCTGTGGTGATAGGTTTTTGTTGATGTAATCGGAGAAACCACAGTATCGAAATGACCAAGTCAACGTTTCGAATCCATATCAGGATCCATCATCAGGACAAGTCGAATGTGGAGAGAGTGAGGACCCAAGTTAAATACTGGAACCGGTAGGTCAGCTGCGAGGAGTAGGGTTTGCTAAGTCGACCAATATTTTTAATTTTGATTGGTTTCAAAGTGCGCGGAACCTTTAACCCAACCCTAAATCTGGGGAAAAAATTTTATATTATTCAAATTTATAAATTTTTATTTAATAAATTACTCATTTCTAAAGACAATCTTTATGGTTGGCCTACTCGACAGGTCGAACAAATTCTCAGTTCTCAAAGGTGGTTCCATGAAGAAAATGTGAGGAAATTGGTTGGACCAGACCCTTGATGCTCCTCCTACATGTGTTGTCAGGGAATTGATATCATCTTGTCGTAAATTATTAGCTCTTGAAATAATGGTGAATGATGACATAAGTGTATACTAATTGGTTTCTAAAGATGTTATCTTGTGAACTGTTATAAAGTAGAATGTGTATTGCTTATAAGAAGTTCTAATTATATTTCATTAGCTACTAAATGAATGCTAAGTGAGTGCAGAACCAAAATGAAAGGTTGTGGTGAAGAGATTCAGGTTAGATGCAATTTTTCAACTATTGTAATACCTAGGCATGCAAGTAAAGCCTAGGAATCAGGTTGTGCACATAGAGACTATTGATCTTTCTTATGTACTCACAAGGTATGAAAACAAACCTTTAAAGTCATGAAATTGGATTTACTTACAAACTTGGGCTACAGTGCAGCTAAGGTGAGTAATAGAATGCATTGTGTTTAAGATTAATAAATGTCGTAGTGGTAGAAAGAGTTCTCTAGTATAAAGGCTCTTATCTGATGAATGAGAAATGAAGTAAGACATGATATATGATAAAAAGTTTGATGTCTTTAATATACTAAACTGACCACCTATGGAGTGATTTTAGGCATGGGAAAATTGTGGCCATGAGGAAGGCTAAAGCTCTAGGACTGTAATGAGTTAAGAAGATATGATAAAGATCTCATGTACATAAATTTTTCACCACGAGGAAGTGGTGATGAAGGTAGTGGATGAAAGCTAATTGTTTTTCCCCGGGCCAGCTAGGGACCATTATGCATTCTGGGGATGACTAGATGTAAGACGTTTTGGTTAAGACTCATTCCGCACACATTAAGAGGACTGTCACAAGAGTGGGGGCTCTATGAATAGAATAACCTCTAGGTGTTGTGGTGGTGTGCAAGAACAAAGGTGCCTCAACTTGGTGAAGCGCCCTGAATAGCACAAGAAGGAGATACGCCTAAGGAAGGGTATCGTCCCTGTGTTGGGTAGCTTGAATTGGTACTTGAAGTGCTAGGATGGAGGACATCCAGAGAAAAGAATAATGGTGAAGCACCCTGAATAGCACAAGAAGGAGAGACGCCTAAGGAAGGGTATATTCCTTGTGTTGCGTGGCTTGGATTGGTACTCGGAGTACTGTTAGCACATGGAGTGCTGGGATGGAAGACATCCACAGAAAAGAATAATGCTGGGAAGAGGTATGTACATTATAGGTAAACTTATACCTATGAGGTAATATGTCTATTTATTAGCAAATAGAACTGACATGTATATTGGAACCACTGTGGACTATGGAAATTGTATAGTATTGGATTTCTGAGTTATACATTGTTTTCAATGTCGATGCTAGTATATATGCATATGTATGATTATCAATGTAGGATGAGGACCCAATCTCATTAATCAAAGGGATTAGGAAATACAACAGCAAGCAATGAGAACCGAAAAATAACTGAGATGAGGCAGGAAGAACAAGTAACACCAAGGATGGTGTTAACTCTAAAGGGGGAAGGATGTAATGTCCCCTCATGACCCCCATTTGAAAATACAAAGCTTAGAAAAGGCGACTATGAGTCTAACAACTTAGGTTATGAATTCGACTGTTTGACTTACAGGGTGAACTTGATACGACAGGGTGAGCTTAGAAAAGGTGACTATGAGTCTAACAGTGAAGGATGTAATGTCCCCTCATGACCCCCATTTGAAAATACAAAGCTTAGAAAAGGCGACTATGAGTCTAAGAGCTTAGGTTAGGAATTCGACTGTTTGACTTACAGGGTGAACTTGATACGACCAAATGATAGGGAAACAGATCCACTAGTGGGAAAATTATAATCTTAGTCAAGTCAAGGAACTCGAAAATAAAGATGAATGGTGATACTTTTATTTTAATTTTATTGGGGGGCCTCTTTATACCAATAAAGTGACACAGTCTATGACTTTATGTTGGGAATATATTTGAATGTAGATATGTCCACTAATGATACATGTGTTCCAATTACCTTATGCCTCAAATTATTACTTGACCCTTATAATACTTTATCATTCTTATAATTTATTTACATACAAATAACTATATTAATTGATGCCCTTTGTCTTTGTTGAAATTTGTTTTTAATAAGTGAGTGATATTATTAAAAAAGAAATGTATACCTTTTTCCTTTATTTGTGGAATGGTCAATAGTATCATTGATTACATATGGAGGTGGATGAGTAGGTGCCGCTCCCTCCATGACATAGAAATTTTAACTAAGGAAAAAGCTTGGAATCTGAGGAGGATTTTACTCCACCCTAAAAGGGAAACCTGTCGTTAAATATGCCACTTATCCCTATGTGTTTTTTGTTTAAGAGGGGGGGGGGGGAAGGAGATGCTGAGGGGCATGCATTGGGAGAATTGCGTTCTGCTCCATTTATTTGGAGGGAAATCATCTGCAATCGTGCTGGTAGTTAGATGTTGGAATGAATTTTGTGCTATGTAAAACGCTGTTTAATATTTTGATCTAATCTGGTGGATGACGATAGCCTGCGTTTATGCATTTCTAAACTCTCTTTTTATGCCATAATCGATCTGGGGTTTGGCTATGGTTTGATCTTATTCTCTAAAATCTCTGCAAAAATCGATTTGTAGTTTGAACTTTAGTTTTTATTAAATCTCGGTGCCGCGATTTCAAGATCGAAATGTACTATGGATATTGTTGATAAACTGTGATTTATATTTGCCACGATTTTTAGAAAAGGGTTTCGATTCGGAGTATTGATTTTTATTTATTACAGATCTGTTCATTTGCCATTGATGAATGCTTGGAGGTTCTTAGTTAAAATAGTGGTTGTGGTACCGGTTTGTTGATAGATCTCTGACTATTTGATGCTCATGATTTGAGTATTCTGGATCTATTCATTTTCCATTGATGAATGCTATTATCTGTCGTAGCATATTTGAGAGAATATTGATCTTGGCATTGCAATGGGTTGATTGTAAAGTGATCATGAGGTGTGCAACCCTTATCCATCATATCTTTTAGCACTCTCGGTTATCATGACTGATTTGAGAGACTGTAATGTCCCTGCTACATCATCATTGTAAATCGTAAAAACTTGACCCCTTTTTTTTAAACCTTTGTTTTCATGACATGTTAAGCTATATCTTAAATGTTAGAAGCTTGTCCTTAATAACAACAACATATATACATTTATGTTGCATAGGTAGTTGTAAGTTCATCCACCACCCTATGCTTCCAGTGCTTACCTATGCCCCCCCGCCTTCTTCATTCCAGCATAGAAAAAACATAAACATAACAAATTAGGAAGGAACCTTAGGGATAATTACGACCTGTACTCCACATACAATGAGTTGTTTGATATTCATCAAAATATCAATCTTCATAATGTCAGGCTATTTGTATATTGTAGCATCAATTATTATTATTCCACTTAGGTACTACATAATCTTTTCATGAGAAAACAGTTCAAACCTTCCCTACAAGCATTCAAACTATTTTCACTATCAAAACATTTCACTGTCGTATTCAGCCTCACTATGCATTTGCATCATTATTGATTACTTATGACTATATATATATATATATATATATATATCCATAATTTGTGTAACATCCCGATATATGTTAATAAGAAAATTAACATGGCAAAGAAATCTTATACCTACTTGCAAAGGCTCCTCTAACTTCAGATTTCGCTTGTCAAAATATACAAGTACCCTTCTGATTTTTTTGTTTTTCCTCGACACACGCATTTATATAAATCAACTATCCATGGCGTACTTTTATGCATTAACACTTAGTCAATGATTATGTGAATTTAGCAATTGTATTGAACCATCAAACCAAATGATATTTCCAGAATCTAAAAGTGTAGACATTTAGCCAATACACTTTCAAGAAAAATAGGATTATGGACCAGCATTAAACAAATAAAACACTCCAGTTATCTTGATGTGATAAGACATCCAATAAAGCAGTAAAATTAGAAAATTAAAGGAATTAATTTACAAAACTTTAATGAACAGTTAGAAACAATTTAACAAGTGAAAAGTTATTACCATACAATTTTCCAAAAATGTAAGCTTGTTGGTACAACGACTTTGCAATGACAAAACAAAAACAAAAAACACTAAGAAAAACTCCGATTATGAAACACATAATACAGAAATTTAAAGCACTAAAATCTGAATTTTAGAGATGCGAGAATGGCCTAGAAACTTTCCACAATTATGAGTACTTCCTGTAACAATTTCCAGAATTGTAAAAAATGCAAATTCTTCTAATTCAAACCACTAAATCAGCAAGAAACTCTAAATTTTCAACCCACGCATTTTGTGATATAATCCAACATGAAACCCTCAAGTGAAATATGAAATTTGAAGACTAGTTAGGGTTATCTTTATCTCTGTTTTCTGCAATGTACCAATGAAGTGAAAAAAAAATAATCTTGGAACACATAAAATTCAGCATAATATGTAACACATTAGGAGCACATAAATCTGATAACCAAACCACATAAGATGCAACATAAAAGACACACATATACGTGGTTCACCCCACCCGAGGGTTACGTCCACCAAAGTTTAATCATCTTTTATTGACACAGATTCGACATAAGAAAGGTACACAACACACATCATATCAGTTGTGTTATGCTTTTTCCTTTTCCCGGTTTCTCATATGCTCAGAGAGAGAACCTTTACATCAGGTTCTAGTATAATCTTTAACAATATAAACCCCTAAAAGTACATCAATTTCAATGGCTGTTACAAGCATATTTGTGGAAAAAGAGCAGTTCACTTAGTCATGTGCCTCACATGAAGAGAGTAGTGCCCTAAGTTATGATAAAAAAATATTTAATGGGAAGCCAACAAAAAAGTATTTATTGTTCCATCAGAAATTGTTGCGATCCCTATTTGTTTCCAATTCTCCTTTTTTGGTAAACCATACATTTTGTTAACATCCTTACTATAGAGACATGTTTCATTTAAATGCAGATTCCTCCAAGGATTTTGCAGATGCATCATCCATTTATGAATGTATACAAGTGGAGATATATACCCTGAGGGTAAAGGAGGTGGTTTAACAGAACATGGTTACCATATTCAATATGGTTACGCTAAATCAGTAAAAATATTGGGAACAAGGCAAGTTCAGGCTTCATTTTGGAAGCTTCATCTCTTATATGTGAAAAGTATGTCATATACCACTCAGCAACGCATGGTAAAATAAATGGCATTTATGAGTTTTGGGCTGTGTTCTTCTTGTACTTTTGGTTCACTGCTCACCAAATGAAAATATTCAGAAGAGGGGTTTCTTTTCCATCAATCAACGGTCTTTGTAAGAAGGTCGGTAACAAAAATCCCAGTGTTTTCCAACGGAAAACAATATACTAACATTCTGGATGAAATTCTTTCAAAATTTCATTATTCTTACTTGACCTTTCTTCGGCAAAGGATGTTATATAAAAAGGATGTTAAATTTTTTTTAACAGGAAGGAAGGAGTAGTTGGAGAGAACTTGTTAATCCAGTCACCAGTTAAACAAACAAGTCTCAAAGAGTGCGACCAACAATGAATTAACCCAACCACTTACAGTGTATTATGCAGACATCAAGTAATTTTCATGCAATGAATAAGAGAGTGTACGACCAAGGCCGCAGACATGAGGAAATATCTTTTATAATTTAAAGCCTTTAACGCAAGCATTGGGAAAATCCTAGGATGCCAAGTCTAGATTTTCCTAAGGAACTCGCAGGTATAAAATACATAGATAATGGCTGTTCAAAATAGTAGCCTTCAGTGATTAAAAAACCAGGCAGAGAACTTACCAGCATTGTTGCCTGCCATCGGATCTGCATGGTGCTTCAGAATGTGCAGAAATCCCAAGCTCATGGCTTATGAAATATGCATAGAGCATTTCTCAAAAAAAAAATGCAGAGCTCTCCATAACATCACAGAGCTAAGATCCACTCTCGATAAGATCACAGAGATGGGATCTATTCTCCCAAAAAAAGGTAGCAGAAATCAAATAAGAACGTTAGCGGGTGAGATCAAATCACCTAGAACTTAGGGAGCATTTTCTCCTCTAGAAAACGCAGAACTTCCCCCCCTTAGCAGGTGTAGAGATTCTCTTAAGAAGCCATACCTCCAGAAAATCACTACCCCGGTAATTAATGCACTCCCTTCCATCAGTAACGGCTCTTACTTGCCTCTAATATCTCTTACAGAAGAAATCCCTTCAAATCAGTTGTTTGGCAGATTTCGAGGAGGTCATCATGGAGGGAAAATCCACTAATTAACATCACTACAATGGTGGTGTTCCCTCCCTTTCCAAACATATGCAATAATTTCTATAATATAATATGAAAATATTCAAAAAATAACAACCGGGATATGTGTGACTCTTACACATTTCTTTTTTTTTAAATAATCATAGAATAAGTGGTTACTAGCATCGGGTGTTGTTTCCTTTGGCTAATAAAAGCGATTGGATGAAACACTTACCTTTTTCCATAAATGTGCAGGCTTTTCTCAAACTTGTCTTTATACAAGGTAGTGATTGCCTTGGCAATGTAGCTCTATAATACTCAATAGGACTATTATTTTCCTAGGGTAGGGATTTTCCTTTATTATAACAAGGACTCTCTAAGCATCTATATATATGTAGATTATAGTTTGTATCTATAAGTATGAAAGTAAGTCACTCCATTAATCGTATTATTTATGTTTTCTTTTAGAATTATTCAGATAGTTAAACCTTTACAATATTTTCATTTTTAATTTATTTAATATGAATATAATATATAATATATGTAAATATATCTAATCAGATAAGGCTTGAGCTTCTTAGTATAGGTTCTAGGGGAACTTCTTGGCATTTGATGCCTTAAGGCGTATTAGGTAGAATTATCATAAAATGCCCAAAAGGTGAGTTAGTCAACTTAGGAATTACCTCAACCTAAGGTGACACCTAGGAGCTTAGGTTGTTTAAAAGTATAGTCTTCTTTCAATTCTCAATGTTCACTCACCATTTTAACCTTTCCCCTTAGTGAATTTAGTTTCTTGTCGGTTAAGTTTTGTTCAGGTCTTAAGTCTTCCTAAGATTATAACTTAAGGTAGTACTCTACTTGACAAAATAAGATTCTGCTGGTGGGGCCTTGGCCTTGAGCTCCTCACGAGAGAATAAGTAAAATATACAGTTCATAATTATCAAAATTTTAGGGCATAAAAGAGGGAGGTTACATTCCCTCCCCCTTAAAGGCAACACCGTCCTCGGTGTTCTTGTTTCTCATCGAATTTCCTTCATCTCTTGGTTCGTCTTGTTCTGATCTCCTTCGCTCTTATCGGTCTTTGCAGGTCGTAATTCGTTCAAGACTTGTAGTCATCTGCAACAAAGATCATTCTATGTCAAAATTCCATAACTTAAGTTAAAACATAAACAACAGGTTCTGTTGTAGCATTATTTTGTAGATTATGGAATCATCTTCTAGTCCTTAGTTGATCCCAAAAATAAAATACCTTTATTACTTCAACGCCAGTATGGTAAACAAAAAGGGGTAAATATTATTTTTTTGTTATGAAACATAATTCATTTCCCAAGGATGTAATTGATTTAGGAGTATTCCACTTGGATACTTAACTAGTTGTTTACCTAATGTAATCCGTTTACATTACACATTAAGACATGTAATAGTCTAATTATGTGAGGAATTTTTCTTAACAACTTTTCGTTTGTTATTTTGAAAATCCCCATTGAGTTCTTTTTCCAATTTTTGTGTGGTCTTACATCAATTTCTGGGGTTACTCTCCCTTTTGACCACTAGTCAAAAGTTTTCTCCTCAGCGACATCAAACAACCTCCTCTCTTCCAGATGTCCAGTTTTTTTTTTTTAGGTCTTTTCTTGCCACAACGTATGCCTAACAATAATGTGCTCACATGGAAATCGCTTTCCTAACACCATTGTGCTCTTGCAACATATATGCCTAACACCCATGTGTTCACGTGGCAATCACTTACCTAACATCATGGTGCTCCCGCAGCATTCAGATTTTCCTTGTTCGTACTTTGTATAAATTTTTACTTTTATATCCGTTCAACTAAAATCACATGTTACGCACATGCATCATATAAATTCTATCAACAGTTTTTGTTAGTTATACCCCAATCCCAAAATCAAGTGCATTTTCGGAATTTGGACGCCCTGACATGTTTCAGACTTAAGGCAAGTCCAAACGTTTTACCAGAAATTTCAACGGCAACGTTTATTAGATCAATTCAAGCAAATGCAATGCATTATAGGGACCGGGCATCAATTGTTATCAGATTCAAAAGATATAAATCATAACTAAAATGCGGTACCAAATTCACACACTTCGATCAAAGGAATTTTCCGTTATTAAGTCTAGATATGACTTAGATGGAAGGACATCAAACCATCAATACATATGTAAATATTGTAAAGCATTATTAACAACCAACCAATCGTAGCGATCTAGTCACAACAATGGACAAGTAATTTTAATTTATACCTGTCAGCTTCCCCCTGTGAGTAACACCTACACATATGAAACAGAAAAATGCTACAAATTTAATCAACAACTTCTGATAAAAAGTTAACATTATATTTCTGAGAATTTATTGTTGAACACAACTTTAGAGACCAAATAACATTCAATTCTCTCCTCATTTACTTATTATGTGTATCAACTGACCATTAAGTTTTATTAGTTCATGACAGTCATACTAGAAACATAACTCTTCCTTAAGACATATGAACCTAGGACGCGAGGTCGTATGCTAGTTAGGTGCATACATTCTAGGCGTAACAATTTTCTTTATGCACAATCCTTGTGTACCTAGCACTTATAGTCTTGTGGTAATCACACTGTGTCAATACACTCTACCTTATTACATGATTACGTTTTTGTACGAGTTATTTTTTAAACCTGCATATAGCCATTATTGATATTGTTCCTAACTCATACCTGCTTTCTCATAGTAATGATTCACTCTTCCTACATAGGACAATACGCATGTCAATAGTTATTTTTAAGATTTAATAGGGTTCCTCTTTTAAGAAAGCTACTTTGGTTCGACAAAAATCGGACATTCCTAGGCGTCCATGAAGTTATTGTGATATATGCATTTCACTTGTTAGCATAACTCTTCATGTCCTGATTATTAAGTGAGGAATTTATTTCTTAACAAAGATAAATGCAATTGTAGGAAACTTTCTTGATTATATAGTTAGTCCAAGTCAATAAGACTAATTCACCTTTTATCAATAGGTGGTCCAACTATAGTTTATTCACCACATAGTTCCCTAATCGATCATTATATCAATCCATTTCTACTTATATTACGCATAGTATATACTAGAGAAGGTTTATAGATTTAAATTGAATATTCAAATCAGACTGATATATTCAGTGTCCAAAATAAATCGGTCTAACCTTCCAATGCATACTTTTCATTCTTCTACAAACAAAGTCATTCATTATATGTTTTCAATGTAGCCCTAAATGAGCAAGTTTCTTGTCAAGGAGGCTTACCATTATTACGCAAAAAAAAAGTGTTATTTCTTAGCATTCAAGTAGACACTCTTTTGTCAATAACAAATTAACGTTACTTTAAAATTTGCACCACAAATCCTATTTGATCAATGTTTGAGGTATATTAGTAACAACATTTTTTTTTTCACTTGATAAACATAACCAGCCTTCAACGAGGCACAATTCCCCCTTAGTAGGATACCTCGAACTCTCTTGTTAAATAACATCCGTATCGAATTAATAAAGAATCATTTCCTTTAACTAATTCAATAAAATAAAATAAAAACAAATAAACGTTATGAACACTTTAGTAGTCGATAACAATTTCATCGTAAGCATTTGTGCATCAATCAATTTTTCTAAGGCCCTCTTTCATACCTTTTTTTTGTTGAGTCTCTACTCAAACCATGAAAGTACTCATCTTGTTTGTTATGTCTAGGCTGTCGGTCGATGTTGAGCAAAATCTCCATCTACTAATTGAAAGGGCTTCAAACCCATCAATGCCTTTTCTCTGAAAGTAATTTTTGGTTAGTTTATTTTAATAAGTATAACATCAAGGAAAACAGGAAACTAGTGAAACTTGTTCACTAATACGCTTGGCCCATGTAGGTCCAAGTGCTTCAACTTAGGCTCTGATACCACCTGTAACATCCCTGCTACATCATCATCATAAATCGTAAAAACTTGACCCTTTTTTTTAAACCTTTGTTTTCATGACATGTTAAGCTATATCTTAAATGTTAGAAGCTTGTCCTTAATAACACCAACATATATACATTTATCTTGCATATTTAGTTGTAAGCTCATCCACCACCCTATGCTTAAAGTGCTTACCTACCCCCCCCCCCCGCCTTCTTCATTCCAGCATAGACAAAACATAAACATAACAAATTAGGAAGGAACCTTAGGGATAATTATGACCTGTACTCCACATACAATGAGTTGTTTCATATTCATCAAAATATCAATCTTCATAATGTCAGGCTATTTGTATATTGTAGCATCAATTATTATTATTCCTCTTAGGTACTACATAATCTTTTCATGAGAAAACAGTTCAAACCTTCCCTACAAGCATTCAAACTATTTTCACTATCAAAACATTTCACTGTCGTATTCAGCCTCGCTATACATTTGCAGCATTATTGATTACTTATGACTATATATATATATACATCCATAATTTGTGTAACATCCCGATATATGTTAATAAGAAAATTAACATGGCAAAGAAATCTTATACCTACTTGCAAAGGCTCCTCTAAGTTCAGATTTCGCTTGTCAAAATATATGAGTACCCTTATAATTTTTTTGTTTTTCCTCGACACACGCATTTATATAAATCAACTATCCATGGCGTACTTGTATGCATTAACACTTAGTCAATTATTATGTGAATTTAGCAATTGTATTGAACCATCAAACCAAATGATATTTCTAGAATCTAAAAGTGTAGTCATTTAGCCCATATAGTTTCAAGAAAAATAGGATTATTGACCAGCATTAACCAAATAAAGCAGTCCAGTTATCTTGATGTTATAAGACATCCAATAAAGCAGTAAACTCAAAAAATTCAAGGAATTAATTTACACCACTTTAATCAACATTTAGAAGAAGTTAACAAGTGAAAATTTATTACCATACAATTTTCCAAAAATGTAAGCTTGTTGGTACAACGACTTTGCAACGAGAAAACCAGCAAGAACACTAAGAAAAACTCCGATTATGAAACACATAATACAGAAATTTAAAGTACTAAAATCTGAATTTTAGAGATGCGAGAATGGCCTAGAAACTTTGCAGAATTATGAGTACTTTTTGTAACAATTTCCAGAATTGTAAAAAATGCAAATTCTTCTAATTCAAACCACTAAATCAGCAAGAAACTCTAAATTTTCAACCCACTTATTTTGTGATATATTCCAACATGAAACCCTCAAGTGAAATATGAAATTTGAAGACTAATTAGGGTTATCTTTATCTCTGTTTTCTGCAATGTACCAATGAAGTGAAACAAAAATAATCTTGGAACACATAAAATTCAGCATAATATGTAACACATTAGGTGCACATAAATCTGTTAACCAAACCACATAAGATGCAACATAAAAGACACAGATATACGTGGTTCACCCCACCCAGGGGTTACGTCCACCAATGTTTAGTTATCTTTTATTAACACAAATTCGACATTAGAAAGGTACACAACACACATCATATCAGTTGTGTTATGCTTTTTCTTTTTCCCGGTTTCTCATATGCTCAGAGAGAGAACCTTTACATTAGGTTCTAGTCTAATATTTAACATTATAAACCCCTAAAAGTACATCAATTTCAATGGTTGTTACAAGCAGATTTGTGGAAAAAGAGCAGTTCACTTAGTCATGCGCCTCACATGAAGAGAGTAGTGCCCTAAGTTATGATAACAAAATGTTTAATGGGCAGCCAACGAAAAATTATTTATTGTTCGATTAGAAATTGTTGTGATCCCTATTTGTTTCCAATTCTCCTTTTTTGGTAAACCATACATTTTGTTAACATCCTTACTATAGAGACATGTTTCATTCAAATGCAGATTCCTCCAAGGATTTTGCAGATGCATCATCCATTTATGAATGTATACAAGGGGAGATATATACCCTGAGGGTAAAGGAGGTGGTTTAACAGAACATGGTTACCATATTCAATGTGGTTATGCTATATCAGTAAAAATATTGGGAACAAGGCAAGTTCAGGCTTCGTTTTAGAAGCTTCATCTCTTATATGCGAAAAGTATGTCATGTACAACTCAACAACGCATGGTAAAATAAATGGCATTTATGAGTTTTGGGCTGTGTTCTTCTTGTACTTTTGGTTCACTACTCACCAAATGAAAATGTTTAGAAGAGGGGTTTCTTTTCCATCAATCCACAGTCTTTGTAAGAAGGCTGGTAACAAAAATCCCACTGTTTTTCAACGGAAAACAATATACTAACGTTCTGGATGAAATTCTTTCAAAATTTCATTATTCTTGCTTGACCTTTCTTGGGCAAAGGATGTTATATAAAAAGGATGTTAAATTTTTTTTAACAGGCAAGAAGGAGTAGTTGGAGAGAACTTGTTAAGCCAGTCACCAGTTAAACAAACAAGTCTCAAAGAGTGCGACCATCAATGAATTAACCCAACCACTTATAGTGTATTATGCAGACATCAAGTACTTTTCATGCAATGAATAAGAGAGTGTATGACCATGTAACATCCCCTTTGTATACCTGGATTTTATTTTTATTTTGAATGCATATTGTACTCGTTTTCTGGTGAGGAGCTCAAGGCCAAGGCCCCACCAGTAAAAACTTGTAATAAATACAAGCCAAGTTCATAAGCAAGAAGACTTAGGAGACTAAAAAGAAAAAAACAACTTAACGATAGTCAACTGAACATGTGAGGAAAAAGAGAATGGTCAGTAAACCTTAGTTTTGATGCTCCAGTCGTAGTACCATCTTAAAAGGCATCCTTTTGGGACTCCCATTTCCCACCATATTTAACCCAATTAAATGCCATAGCCTTGTCATTAATTTATGATAAAACTGGGCCTCGATATAATAGGGTAACCTCAATTAAAATCAACAAAAGGGCCAAAGAGTTATCTAGAAAGAAACCCAAAAGGATTGCTGATGGGCATGCAAATAATACTGTTCGCTGGCCTTGAAGTATCTGTGAGAATAAAAAATTTAGATGTAAGCCATTACATGCCAAGGAGTGATCGTTCATCTTGGTCGATGCTCATATCTCATGGCTCTATAAAGTCATGTTTTTTAGCCTTTAATAATTTTTGGGCATGTGAAGGTCGAGCTTAGGAGGAAAACATAGGGGATAAATAACTAGCTCCTAAGATGAGCATGAACATGTGTGAGATATATATTTATATATTGACATACATGTACATAATATAAGAAAATATATATATATATATATATATATATCCAACAAAACCCACTAACTTAATCATCATGTAAATGATGACATGTCACTTGCATGTATTAATACACTAAAAGAACATGCACGTGAGCCAAAAAAAAGGAAAGAAAATAATATAGCAAAGCAAGCAATAAGGCTGTTGATGGATGGGCAATAATCATGCCCATGAAATATCTTTTCTTCATATTTTTAGTATCTTAATAGACACATAATGGAAATTAATCATCATGTAAATGATGACATGTCACTTGCATGTATTAATACACTAAAAGAACATGCACGTAAGCCAAAAAAAAAGGAAAGAAAATAATATAGCAAAGCAAGCAATAAGGTTGTTGATGGATGGGTAATAATTATGCCCATGAAATATCTTTTCTTGATATTTCTAGTATCTTAATAGACACATAATGGAAGGCACGCATGCAAGCAAGCTAAGGGGCATTTTTATGGGTAACCGATTGACTTTTTTTAGATATTGCCGGAATCTTCATTTTTTTACTTGTCAGGTATTTATGAAATGTCCCTGTAGAGAGGTGGGTGTATCTTTAAAAATGGAAACGTAATCAATGGCTGGTGGCAGAAATCCCAACAATAGTGGGAAATCCCAGCCTGGAAGACGGTCCACAAACACCTTTTAAGAGGAAAAACGCTGGTAGAAAGGGGAAAAAAAAGAATACATCTAGTATCAGGGTTGCAAAGTAGGCTGCTGGGATCTGAGTCGTTTCGGTCCTTTACAATCTTGATCAAGCCTGCGTAAGCACAGTCTTGGTGCTGGCACGAACCTCATCGGCTTAGTCCAGAACCTGCCGGTATGTCTCAGTACCTGTCCAGTTAAGGCATAATGGTTAAAATATTTTTCTCCACCCTCCTTATGCTTTTGGGTGTATATTTGGATATAAGTTGTTAACAAGTTTTAACTATGTGCTCATTTTAAAAAGTTAAGTTTTGATTTTCTCTCAATACATAAACTCAGTTAATCATTTCTGAAAAGTCTTGACTTAGGGATTTGGTAATGGCCTTATTATTTTTTGGCGTGAGCATAGATCCTTCAGTATGCACCTTGCTGTGCAATCTCTGTAGATCCATATTCCGAAATAACGATAGTCCTTGAGGTGGATCCTACTGTGCTCGCCAGATATAGATATCCCTGTGCATTTGTGCCAATCTGGCTGATCAAAAATAGCGAATGGGTTTTATTGAAGTATCATATCGTTAATACATGATAACACATGCTGTAAAAATTTACACAAGATCCATATTTCTATGCAACTCTCCACAATGGATTTTGGAATCATGCCAAAATAACCAAGACGCCGTTCCTTGCTCTAAGGCGCTGTGGAGTGAGTAAGAAACACTCCTAAATTGGTGGGTATGGCAGCGATTAGGGAGTTTTTCAGCCAAGTTGAGCTGTTCCCAATCAACGTATAGGGTTAGGTTTTTGTTTTGGTGTCGAAATGCGGCAACTCTGTCAATGATAATAGGAATCGTTGTTGGAAATGTCTAGGTGAAACAGCTATTACCAACTGAATCTATCATTCAATGCTTACATGGATTTTTTGTCCCAAAGCCGTAAACACAATTCATGGTTTGAATTTATTCATGATTCATTCCTTTTCATTTTGAAATGCTGGTCTGTTAAGCCGTCATGGTTGAATTACTGTCTGCTGAATTCATCACCAGGTTGGAAAAAATTTACCAATGGCCAAAATAAAACACCAGTAGAAGGGTGGACAACTTAATGTTTTTGTAAGGGTTGACAACTTAAATACTACAAGAAGAAAACAGGGAATGCTGCTTGATGTTTTCACCTTTCTGTTCCATATCGATATGATGCCCCATAAAACCATATAGAAGCAATCTCCCTAGATACCCATGTTATAGAGTGTTCATTATCATCTTTTCTGCACCTTGTTTACTTTAATTCAGAAGCAATGCTAAGTCTCTGAATGCCAATGATACAGTGCTTATATGGATATCACCTCTTCTACACATGTTTACTTTAAACGGATATCTAGATGTTTACCTTATTTGAGTGAGTCTTGGGTTTTAAAAGACTCGGTTACAGTGCCTTACTTCATCATTATGTTGCTTAACGAGCTGATTCAATACTAAGAATGTCTAGTTTTATTCTAAGAGATACTCTCGATGAGAGGATCTGCAAGAATGATAAATGTACCGCAACATTTACGTTGCGAAATCTGTAACCTTTTAATGAAATAAACGTCACAGGACGTGACCATTTGGTGGACATAACCCAAGATTGGGTGAACCACGTACATTGTTCTCTTTTCTTTCTTTGTGTTCCATGTTTTTATTTCTCTGTATCGCATTTTGTGATTTAAGGTGTTGTCGTATATCGTGTTTCTTCATTTTTGGGTTTTATGTGCATCACCTGAATGTTCTGGTATAAGATGATAGACAGTCTAATTATGTGACTAATGGTTATTTTCAACGATTATGATATGTTAAATGATTGAATTACATGTTATTGAATAAAGTCTTTTCCCAGGTATCAAGTATTATAAAGAGTATTAACCTTAAATAATTGCAACGGTCAACCTTGATACAATTAAATCTACGTTGTTTGGGTAATTGATGTACAATGGGTTTGTATTTTAATATCATTCTCAAATCCTAGGAATGATTGTTCAAAAGCAAAGTAATCTTTCAACAATGATGGTTATGCCACATGAATTCATGCATACGTCTTCATCGGACAACTATAATCTAAGGGACTGTTAAAAAACTGACAAAGCACTTGGTCATAGGTTATAATTTACATACAGGTGTACGCCATACATGATTAACGATGTTGCAGGTACATCTCCATATTTACTCGGAACTCGCCGCAGTTTGCATGGTTGTATAAGTTATATAAGTTGTTTTGATAGTGCACGAAATGTTTTATTCAATGGATCTTTGGGGCTGTTGCAAGAATGATAGTTGTAGTTCTCTATTTGAAACTAAATAGGTAATTATATAAATATTTAATGCATTGTCGACCACAAGTTTTATCTTATTGCTAAGATTTGCATGTTGAGGTGTATATGTCCTAAATACAAAGTAAAGCATTAAATGGAAAACTAAAATATAAGGATTATTGGAAAGAAAAGAGAAACATTTTCCATAGATTGTGGATTAGGAAATGTGTGCCATACATATCTTAATAAGCAACGCTTAGAAATAGCAATTCTCATGTGATTGTTACATATTTTTTTTAAATTGTCTTTCATTGGATTTGGGGGAGGTTACAGACCAAGGCCGCAGACATGAGGAAATATCTTTTAGAATTTAAATCCTTTAACGCAAGCATTGGGAAAATCCTAGGATGCCTAGTCTATATTTTCCTAAGGAACTCGTAGGTATAAAATACATAGATACAGTGATTAAAAAACTAGGCAGAGAACTTACCAGCATTGTTGCCTGCCATCGGATCTGCATGATGCTTCAGAATGTGCAGAAAGCCCAAGCTCATGGCTTATGAAATATGCATAGAGCCTTTCTCCAAAAAAAAAATGCAGAGCTCTCCATAACATCACAAAGTTAAGATCCACTCTCCATAAAATCACAGAGCTGGGATCTATTCTCCCAAAAAAAGGTAGCATAAATCAAATAAGAAATAGGTGAGATCAAATCACCTAGAACATAGGGAGCATTTTCTCCTCTAGAAAACGCAGAACTTCCGCCCCTTAGTAGGTGTAGAGATTCTCTTAAGAAGCCATACCTCCAGAAAATCACACCCCGGGTAATTAATGCACTCCCCTCCATCAGTAAAGGCTCCTACTTGCCTCTAATATCTCTTACAGAAGAAATCCCTTAAAATTAGTTGTTCAGGAGATTTTGAGGAGGTCATCATGGAGGAAAAATCCATTAATTAACATCACTACAATGGTGGTGTTCCCTCCCTTTACAAACATATGCAATAATTTCTATAATATAATATGCAAATATTCAAACGATAACAACCGGGATATGTGTGACTCTTACACATTTATTTTTTTTAAATAATCAGAGAATAAGTGGTTACTAGTATCGGGTGTTGTTTCCTTTGGCTAATAAAAGCGATTGGAGGAAACACTTGCTTTTTTTGTAAATGTGCAGGCCTTTCTCAAACTTGTCTTTATACAAGATAGTAATTGCCTTAGCAATGTATCTCTATAATAGTCAATAGGACTACTATTTTCCCAGGGTAGGGATTTTCCTTTATTATAACAAGGACTCTCTAAGCATCTATATATATGTAAAGTATAGTTTGTATCTATAAGTATGAAAGTAAGTCACTCCCTTCATCGTATTATTTATGTTTTCTTTTAGAATTATTCAGATAGTTAAACCTTTACAATATTTTCATTTTTAATTAATTTAATATGACTATAATATATATATGTAAATATATCTAATCAGATAAGGAATGAGCCTCTTAGTATAGGTTTAGGGGAACTTCTTGGCATTTGATTCCTTAAGGCGTATTAGGTAGAATTATCATAAAATGCCCAAAAGGTGAGTTAGTCAACTTAGGAATTACCTCAACCTATGGTGATGCCTAGGAGCTTAGGTTGTTTAAAAGTATAGTCTTCTTTCAAATCTCAACGTTCACTCACCATTTTAACCTTGCCCCTTAGTGAATTTAGTTTCTTGTCGCTTAAGTTTTGTTCAGGTCTTAAGTCTTCCTAAGATTATAACTTAAGGTAGTACTCTACCTGAAAAAATAAGATTCTGCTGGTGGGGCCTTGGACTTGAGCTCCTCACCAGAGAATAAGTACAATATACAGTTCATAATTATCAAAATTTTAGGGCATACAAGAGGGACGTTACAGAGACTATTGGTTGCAGTGGGTTTATTATAAAGTGGTAATGATGTGCTCAGTCTTCTCTTGTGAATCTTTCAACATGGGATGCCTTTCTATTTTAAGGATTTCTCATGTTCTGGGTAAGTTTAATGGATTTGATCATTTATTCATCTCCTAAGGAGTTTGTTAGTTCAAATATATGTAACCCTAGATTGTGAAGGTTGAGACATCAGTGGGATCCTAGATCACATATTTATTTTATAAGTGATCTAATATGCAACTACATTTTGCAAGTGATCTAATATGCAACTACATTTT
Source organism: Pseudotsuga menziesii (assembly GCA_001517045.1). Lineage (NCBI taxonomy): Eukaryota > Viridiplantae > Streptophyta > Pinopsida > Pinales > Pinaceae > Pseudotsuga > Pseudotsuga menziesii. The sequence continues at coordinate 584,392 of LPNX010211493.1, forward strand.
GCAAGTGATCTGTTAAACCAATGATCAGAAGCTGAGCCATTTTTGAACAGTCAAGATCATCTCTCACGAGGTTTGATAATGCAATGATCAGAAGCTGTGATCTTGTTTAAATATGAAATGCATCAGGAGGCTGTTACTGTAATGATCAGATGTGGGGCCTATTTGTTAATGCAATGATGAGATGCGGGGCAATGATCAGTGGCCATAATGGTCGTAGTGAGGACTGACTGGAAAATTTCAAGCTCTGGTATGGTTCAGTATTTAGACTGACTTTATTTATGCAAGTAACATAATGGTAATGGTAGAGTTAAGTCAGAGCTTATTTGTGTGTTTTACTAATCTTTATAATATAACTCTCACACTGATTATTGGAATGGCATATATTGCAAATAACATTGTTACATCGTCTGTTTAGAAATGGCAATCTTAAGTTTAGTGTTTTATTTTTTAATGTGCTATTTACTTTTAGAGATGTTAATATTTTAATTCAACAGAGCACATATTGTAAAGGCGTGATGATTGATGCCAATTCGGGTATGAAATGTTGGTCTAAATCCAAAGTTCATCATGTGTCCAACGGACTGTAAATGATTTTTATGAGTTGTCATAAAGGTCCTAAATGAAGGCAATTTTGAGTTGTAAGTCTCTCTCTAGGACGAGACTTGAAACAAGGTGAACCGGCCATGGATGTGGTTGTACCTTGACATTGTAATTACTCTCCCATAAGCAATAAAAGAAAACAAATTGGTGGATGTAGCCTCGTGGATGAGGTGAACCACGTGAATATTTGTCTTGTCCTTTGTATTATTATGTTGTGCATGTTTATTTTTTTTCATGATGATGTTAGTATGAATGCTGTATAAAGGCTTATTGGTGGAAAAGGTTACTAAACGTATTTTTGCAGACACCTAATTTGGAAGCACATTACTAGGATGATTTAAATCTTTAATAAAATAAAAAAAATGAAAATATTTCACCCCTTCTATCTAATTCTACAACAAGGTGTTTCGGGGATGTTACATTGTCCATGCAACTGTCAAGAGGAAGAGCTTTGTACCCCTCATTTTTAGAAATTGCGTTCTCTAAAAAACTGATTTGCTTCTTAAAAAAAAGATTTTTTAAAAAACACCATTTGTTTAATAATTTGAATCAACAAAGTATGCACATTCTTCATAATCAAATAGTTTTATACATTTCTTACACAATTTGTATAAGAAAGAGCTTATTACCCCTTGTTTCTAAATATTTTGACTTAAGAATTTTTCTTTTCTTTCTTACAAAACATGACATAAAAAAAGCATTTGTTTAATCTATCAAATAGAAAAAGTGTGCACATTTTATGCATTCGGCATGTTATTGTTACAAGGAACAACTTAGTACCCATCATTTTGAAAAATCACAACTTCTAAACCAATTAGTTTATTACTTTAAAAAAAGAATTTTTAAGAAATGAATTTTGTTTTCTAAATCGAATAAAGAAAGTTATAAGATTCTACATCATTGCACATTTTTATATGTGGCACACACAATTGGTAAGAGGAATATATTAGCACCCCTTGTTTTAAAAAATCTCAACTTCTATTTTTTGTAAACACGATTTTTTAAAAAATGACACTTGTTTAACAATTTGAATAAAAAAAATACACATTCAGCATGTACACACCTTTTTGTACATTTTGCACACAATTGGTATCAGGAATATCTTAGTACCCTTGTTTTTGTAAAATCATGTTCAAAGAAAATACTTTATTTCTTAAAAACACAATTTAAAAAAAATTGACATTTCTTTAATAAATAAAATAAAAAGAGTATGCACATTCCACATAATCACACCTTCCTATACATTGTGCACACAATTGATAAGAGGAAGAGCTTAGTATCCCACATTTTTAAAATTCATGACTTGTAAAAAAATTATATTATTTTCTTAAAAAGAAGAGCTTTTAAAAAACACCATTTGTTTAATAAATCAAATAAGCAAGCTTTGTGAATTATACATTATCACACCCTTTTATAGGTTTTGTACAAAATTTGTAAGTTAAATAACTTACTACCACTCATTTTCTAAAAGAAGGACTCCCAAATAAATTACTTTATTTGTTAAAAACAAGAGATTTAAAAAAATGCCAGTTCTTTAATCAATTAAATAAAAAAAGTATGCACACTATACATAATCCTACATTTTCATACATTGGATAGAAAGTTTGTAAGAGGAAGAGATTAGCACCCTTGATTTTCAAAAATCACAACTTAAAAAAAAATAGTTTATTTCTTAAGAACAAGGACATTTAAAAAAACTCATTTCTTTAATAATTGGAATAAACAAAGTATGGACTTTCTACTTAATGATAGATTTTTATAGTTTGTGGATAAAATTCATAAGAGAAATAGATTGGTACCCCTCATTTTTAAAATTTACGACTTCTAAAAAAAAATTTTATCTCTTAAAAGAGACGACTTTAAAAAACACCATTTATTTAATAAATTGAATCCACATAGTATCACAATTCAAAATGACCACACATTTTTATATATTGTTCATGCAATTGGTAAGATAAATAACTTTGTATATAACGGTACATTTTTATAGATTGTGCATGGGATTGTTAAGAGAAAGAGCTTGGTGCCCCTTGTTTTTAAAAATTGTGATTTTTGAAGAAAGTCACTTTATTTCTTAAAAACAATACTTTGAAAAAAATGTCATTTGTTTAATAAATCGAATAAACAAATTTTGCACATTCTACATGATCGCACACTTTTATTGATTCCATATGTGATTGGAAAGAGAATAGAACATATTACCCCTTTTTTTTTAAATCATGACTTCAGAAAAAAAAAAAAATTTATTTCTTTAAAAACATGACTTTTTGAACAACGCATTTGCTTATAAATCTGGATCAACAAAGTATGAAAATTCTACATGATCGCTCATTTTTACACACTGTGCTCACAATTGGGGTAAGTAACATATTAGTACCCCTTTTTTTTAAATAAGGTTTTCTATGAAAAATTATGTTATTTATGAAAAAACATGACTTTTTATCAAACTACATTTGCTTATTAAATCAACTTAACAAAGTATGCACATTTCTATGTAATAAAACGTTTAAATACATTTCGCACATAATTTTAAACATGAAGAGCTTAGTACCACTTATTTTAAAAATCACGACTTCTAAAAACATTACTGTTTTTCTTAAAAAAGATTATTTAAAAGAAACATTTATTTAATAAATCAAATAAACAGAGTATGCACAATCTGCCTAATAGCACCTTTCAATACATTGCGCACATAGATGGTAAGAGGAATATCTTAGTACACCTTCTTTTTAAAAATCATGACTTTGAAAAACATTTCTTTACCTCTTTAAAAATCAAAATTTTAAAAACACTATTTGTTTAATAAATAAAATAAGCAAAGTATGTACATTCTACGTTATCACACCTTTTATAGGTTGTGCACTCAATTGTTGGGAGGAATAAATTACTCTCACTCATTTTTTTTTAAATCGTGATTTCTAAAAGAATTTCTTTATTTCTTAAAAAACACATCTTTTTTAAAAACACCATTTGTTTAATAAATCCAATAAATAAAGCATGCAATTTTATAAATAGTCACACGTTTCAGTACATTGCGCCATAAGGTTTTATTTTTCCCAAAATGTCTCCTATTTTAGAAAAGACCAGAATATTCTAGGAATCTTTTGTATTTTGGGCATAACGTTTCGCTTGTTACTCGAAATTGGGCGGACTTTAGACGATTAGAAAGGTCTTGCAAACATGTTTGTTACTAAAATTCCCGCTCGAGAGAAATGGTAAGGAATAAGAAAATACTCCGAACAACAAAGTGGTAGTGAATTTCATGGTCTTTCCAGCGGTCTAAAATACGCCTAATTTGGAGTTACGAGCAAAATGTTATACCTAACATTCGAAATATTCTAGGAATCTTTTCACTTTTTGTTAAGAAATATAGATTATAGAAGAGGGTAGAATGTTATGGCACAAAATTGGTAAGATAAATAGTTTAGTACCCTTCATCTTTAAAAATCATGACTTCTAAAAACCATACTTTAATTCTAAAAAAACACTAGTTTTTAAATAACACTATTTAATTAATAAGTTGAATAAACAAAGTATGAAAATTATACTTAATCACAAATTTTTATAGGTTGCACACACTATTGGTAAGAGGAATTGCATAGTACCTCTCATTTTAAAAGATCACAACGTCTAAAAATTACTGTATTCCTAAAAAAGAAAGAATTTTAAAAAAACACAATTACATAATAAATTGAATCAATAAAGTATTCACATTCTACATGGTCGCACATTTTTACACATTGTTCATGGTATTAGTAAGAGGAATAGATTGGTATCCCACATTTTTTAAAATCATGACTCATGAAATAATTACTTTATTTCTTAGAAAACATGATTTTTTAAAAAATGTTAATAAATGGAATAATTTTTTTTTCACATGCTACAGAATATCACATTTTATACATTGTGCGCACATTTGGTAAGAGGAAGATCTTAGCACGCCTCATTTTTAAAAATGGCATTATTTAATAAATGAAATCAAGAAAGTACTTGCATTGTACATAATGGAACCTTTTTATGCATTGTGCATGCAATTGGTAAGATTTAGACTTCAGTGTCCCTTCTTTTTAAACATCACGTATTCCAAGAAATTATTGTATTTCTTAAAAAATAAGACTTTCTAAGCAACACCATTTGTTTATTGACTCAAATCAACAACGTATGCACCTTAGACATGATCACACAATTTTATAAGTCGTGCATGCAATTTTCAAGAGGAATAGGTCTATACCCCTCATTTTTATAAATCGTGTTCTCTAAAAAAATTCTTTACTTCTTCAAAACAATACTTTTTAAAAATGCACCATTTCTTTAATAATTCGAATCAACAATGTATGCACATTCTTCATAATCGAATGGTTTTATACATCGCACACACAATTTGTATGAGGAAGATCTTAGTACCCCTTGTTTATAAAAATCATTGTTTAAGATTTTATCCTTTGTTTATTAAAAACCTCACTTGAAAAAATGCATTTGTTTAAGCAAAGAAAAAGAAAAAGTATGCACATTTTACATAATTCCACCTTTTATGCATTGTGCATGCTACTGTTAAAAGGAACAACTTAGTAACCATCATTTTTAAAAAGCGCAACTTCTAAACAAATTAGTTTATTTCTTAAATAAAAAGGCTTTTTAAGAAATGCCATTTGTTTACTAAATTGAATAAAAAAAAGTAAGAAGCTTCTACATGATTGCAAATTTTCATAGGTTGCACACACAATTGCTAAAATGAATATATTAGTACCCCTTGTTTTAAACATGAATTTTAAAAAATGAAACTTCTTTAACAATCAGAATCAACACCTTTTTATATATTGTGCAGATAACTAGTGTCAGGACTATCTTAGTACCATCATTTTTCTAAGATCATGTTTTCTTTTAATACTTTATTTCTTAAAAAACACAATTTAAGAAAAAAACGACATTTCTTTAATCAATCAAATAAATATATTATGCACATTCTACATAATCACACCTTTGTATACATTGTGCACACAATTGGTAAGACGAAGAGTTTAGTACCCCACCTTTTGAAAAGTCATGACTTGTAATCAAATTACATTATTTCCTAAAAAACAAAACTTTTAAAAAAACACCATTTGTTTAATAACTCAAATAAACCAAGTTTGTGCATTCTACATTATCACACCATTTTAAAGGTTGCGCACACAATTGGTAAGAAAAATAACTTACTACCACTCATTTTTAAAAAGCAAGAGTTTTTTAAAAAGTTCAATTTTTTAATACCCCTTCTTTTTAAATATCATGACTTTCAAAAACATTAATTTATCTTCTTAAAATAAAAACTTTGAAAACATTATTTTTTTAATAAATCAAATAAAAAAAGTATGCACATATATGGTAAGAGAAAGATTTGAGTGCCCCTTCTTTTTAAAAATCATGTCTTTAAAAAACATTACTTTATCTCTTTAAAAATGTGACTTTAAAAAACACCATTTGTTTAATAAATCAAATAAGTAAAGTATGCACATTCTACTTTATCACACCTTTTTATAGGTAGTGCACTGAATTGTTACGACCAATAATTTACTATTACTCATTTTTTAAAAATTGTGATTTCTAAAAAAATTACTTTATTTCTTAAAAACCACATACTTTTTAAAACCCCCATTTGTTTAATAAATAAAATAAACAAAGTATGCAATTTTATACATAATCACACCTTTTTGTCCATTGTGCACAAAATTGGTAAGAGGAAAAGTTTAGTATCCCTCATCTTTAAAAATCATGACTTCTAAAACAAATTTTTTAATTCTTAAAAATCACAAGTTTTTAAATAACACTATTTAATTGATAAGTTGAATAAACAAAGTATGAAAGTTATACTTGATCACAAATTTTTATAGGTTGCACACACAATTGGTAAGAGGAATAGCGTAGTACCCCTCATTTTAGAAAATCACAACATATAAACAAATTACTTAATTAAAAAAACAAGAATTTAAAAAAAATGTCATTTATTTAATAAATTAAATCAACAAAGTATTCACATTCTACATGATCAAACCTTTTTATACATTGTCATGCAATTAATAAGAGGAATATATTAGTATCCCTCATTTTTTAAAGTCATGACTCATAAAACAATTAATTTATTTCTTAAAAAACATGATTTAAAAAAAATTGATATGTATTTAAGAAATGGAATAAACAAATTTCACACATGCTACACAATCTCACTTATTTATACATTGTGGACACAGTTTGTAATAGGAATATCTTATCACCCCTCGTTTTTAAAAATGGTGTTTTCTAAAATGTTATTTATTTTATAAATGGAATCAAGAAAGTATCTATATTCTACATAATGGAACCTTTTTATACATTACGCATATAATTGGTTAGTGTTAGAGTATAGTGTCCCTTCTTTTTAAAAATAATGTATTCTAAGAAATTTCTTTATTTATTAAAAATAAGACTTTCTAAAAAATGACATTTGTTTATTGATTCAAATTAACAAAATATGCACCTTATACATGATCACACAATTTTATAGGTTGTGCATGCTATTGTCAAGAAGAATAGATTTGTACCCCTCATTTTTAGAAATCGCGTTCTCTAAAATAATTATTTGCTTCTTAAAAACTAGACTTTTCAAAAAAAGTCATTTGTTTAATACTTTGAATCAAGAAAGTATGCACATTCTGCATAATGGAATAGTTTTATGCATTTATTACATAATTTGTATAAGGAAGAGCTTATTACCCCTTGTTTCTAAAAATATTGACTTAGTATTTTTTCCTTTCTTTCTTACAAAACATTACTTAAAAAAATGCAATTGTTTAATCAATCAAATAGAAACATTATGCACATTTTACATAATTACACGTTTTGTGCATTGTGCATGTTATTGTTACAAGGAACAACTTAGTACTCATCGTTTTGAAAAATCATAACTTCTAAACAAATCAGTTTATTACTTAGAAACAAGACATTTTAATAAATGAATTTTGTTTACTAAATCAAATAAAAAAAGTAATAAGACTCTACATAATTGCACATTTTGATATGTTGCACACACAATTCGTAAGAGGAATATATTAGCACCCCTTGTTTTAAAAAATCTGAACTTCTATTTTTTTTAAACACGAGTTTTTGAAAATGACACTTGTTTAATAATTTGAATCAAAAAAATATACATATTCAGCATGTATGCACCTTTTTATACATTTTCCACACAATTGGTGTTAGGAATATCTTAGTAGCCTTGTATTTGTAAAACCATGTTTAAAAAAAATACTTTATTTCTTAAAAAGACTATATAAAACAGAGTATGCCCATTCTACATAATCACACCTTTCTATTCATTGTGCACACAATTGATAAGAGGAAGAGTTTAGTACCCCACGGTTTTAAAAGCCATGACTTGTAAAAACATTATATTATTTATTTAAAAACAAGAGTTTTTAAAAAACACCATTTGTTTAATAAATAAAATAAACAAGCTTTGTGCATTCTACATTATCACACATTTTTATAGGTTGTGTATACAATTGGTAAGTTAAATAACTTACTACCACTCATTTTCTTAAAAAAGGACGTCCAAATAAATTACTTTCTTTGTTAAAAACAAGAGATTTAAAAAAATGCTAGTTATTTAATCAATCAAATAAACAAAGTATGCACACTATACATAGTCATACATTTTCATACATTGGATAGAAAGTTTGTAAGAGGAAGAGATTAGTACCCATCATTTTAAAAAATCACAACTTCTGAAAAAAATAGTTTATTTCTTAAGAACAAGGACATTATAGAAAACTCGTTTCTTTCATAATTGGAATAAACAAAGTATGCACTTTCTACTTAATCATAGATTTTTATAGTTTGTGGATAAAATTCATAAGAGATAAAGATTGGTAACCCTCATTTTTAAAATTTACGACTTCTAAAAAAATATTTTATCTCTTAAAAGAAATGACTTTCAAAAACACCATTTATTTAATAAATTGAATCCACATAGTATCAAAATTCTACACGACCACACGTTTTTATACATTGTTCATGAAATTGGTAAGATAAATAACTTTGTAACCCTTGTTTTGAAAAATCATGTCCTCTAAAAAAAAATTATTTCTTCAAAAACAAGACATTTAAAAACCATCATTTACTTAATAAACAAAATCAACAAAGACTACAAATTCTATATAATGGTATGTTTTTTATATATTGTGCATGAAATTCCTAAGAGAAAGAGCTTGGTGCCCCTTGTTTTAAAAAATTATTATTTTTAAAAAAAGTCACTTTATTTCTTAAAAAACAATACTTTGAAAAAAATGTCATTTGTTTAATAAATCAAATAAACAAATTTTGCACATTCTACATGATCGCACAGTTTTATGGATTCCACATGTGATTGGAAAGACAAAAAAGCATATTACCCCTATTTTTTAAAATCATGACTTCAAAAAAAAAAAAATTATTTCTTTAAAAACATGACTTTTTGAAAAACACATTTGTTTATAAATCTGGACCAACAAAGTATGAAAATTCTACATGATCACACATTTTTATACATTGACTTCATAATTGGTGTAAGTAACATATTAGTACCCCTTTTTTTTAAATCACGTTTTCTATAGAAAATTATGTTATTTTTAAAAAAGCATGACTTTTTATCAAACTACATTTTTTTATTAAATCAACTTAACAAAGTATGCACATTTCTATATAATCAAACCTTTAAATACATTTTGCACACAATTTTAAAAATGAAGAGCTTAGTACCACTTATTCTAGAAATCATGACTTCTAAAAACATTACTTTATTTCTTACAAAACATGAATTAAAAAAAAAAACATTTCTTTAATAAATCAAATAAAAAAAGTATGCACATTGTGCATAATAGCACCTTTCAATACATTGCACACATAGATGGTAAGAGGAAGAGCTTAGTACACCTTCTTTTTTAAAATCATGACTTTGAAAGACATTTCTTTATCTCTTTAAAAATCATACTTTAAAAATCACCATTTGTTTAATAAATCAAATAAGCAAAGTATGTACATTCTACATTATCACACCTTTTTATAGGTTGTGCACTCAATTGTTGGGAGGAATAAACTACTATCATTCATTTTTTTTAAAATCACGATTTCTAGAACAATTACTTTGTTTCTTAAAAAACACATCTTTTTTAAAAACCCCATTTGTTTAATAAATTGAATAAACAAAGTATGCAATTTTATACATAATCACACCTTTTTGTACATTGCGCCATAGGGTTTTATTTTTCCCAAAATGTATCCTATTTGAAAAAAGAGCAAAATATTCTAGGAATCTTTCGTATTTTTGGCATGACGTTTCACCTGTTACTTGAAATTGGGCGGACATTAGACAATTGGAAAGGTCTTGCAAACATACTTGTTACTAAAATGCCTACCCTCGATAAAAGGTAAGGAATAAGGAAAAAATTAAAAATAACTAAGTTATAGAGAATTTCATGGCCTTTCCAACGGTCTAAAGTAATCCGAATCCCGAGTTATGAGCAAAACGTTATGCGTAAAATATGAAATATTCTAGGAATCTTTATACTAATACTATATGAAATACTATATTAATAGGAATCTTTATACTAATATTCTAGAAATCTTTATACTAAAAATGTTATACCTAAAATACGAAATAACACTATTTAATTAATAAGTTGAATAAACAAAGTATGAAAATTATACTTGATCACAAATTTTTATAGGTTGCACACACTATTGGTAAGAGGAATTGCGTAGTACCTCTCATTTTAAAAGATCACAACATCTAACAAATTACTTTATTCCTAAAAAAACAAGAATTTTTAAAAATCTCCATTTGTTTAGTAAATTGAATCAACAAAGTATTCACACTCTACGTGATCGCACCTTTTTACACATTGTTCATGCAATTAGTAAGAGGAATATATTAGTATCCCGCATTTTCTAAAATCACGACTCACAAAATAATTACTTTAGTTCTTAAAAAACATGAATTTTTTTAAAAATGTTATATATTTAATAAATGGAATAAACAAATTTCACACATGCTACAGAATATCACCTTTTATACATTGTGCACACATTTGGTAAGAGGAAGATCTTAGCACCCCTCATCTTTAAAAATGGCATTTTCTAAAATGCCATTTATTTAATAAATGAAAACAAGAAAGTATCTGCATTGTACATAATGGAACATTTTTATGTATTGTGCACGCAATTGGTAAGATTTAGAGTTCAATGTCCCTTCTTTCTAAAAATCATGTATTCTAAGAAATTATTGTAGTTCCTAAAAAATAAGACCTTCTAAGAAATGCCATTTGTTTATTGATTCAAATCAACAAAATACGCACCCTAGACATTATCACACAATTTTATAGGTTGTGCATGCAATTTTCAAGAGGAATAGCTTTGTACCCCTCATTTTTAGAAATCGTGTTCTCTTAAAAATTCTTTACTTCTTCAAAACAATACTTTTTGAAAAAACACCATTTGTTTAATAATCGAATAGTTTTATACATTGCGCACACAATTTGTATGAGGAAGATCTTAGTACCCCTTGTTTATAAAAATCAATATTTAAGATTTTAACCTTTCTTTCTTAAAAACATGACTTCAAAAAATGTATTTGTTTAAGCAAAGAAACAGAAAAAGTATGCACATTTTACATAATTCCACGTTTTATGCATTGTGCATGCTATTGTTAAAAGGAACAACTTAGTATCCATCATTTTTAAAAAGCACAACTTCTAAACAAATTAGTTTATTTCTTAAAAAAAGGCTTTTTAAGAAATTCCATTTGTTTACTAAATTGAATAAAAAAAAGTAAGAAGATTATACCTGATTTCACATTTTCATAAGTTACACACACAATTGATAAAACGAATATATTAGTACCCCTTGTTTTAAACACGAATTTTAAAAATTGACACTTGTTTAACAATTTGAATCAAAACCTTTTATATATTGTGCACATAATTTGTGTTGGGAATATCTTAGTACCGTCATTTTTGTGAGATCATGTTTTCTTTTAATACTTTATTTCTTAAAAAACACAATTTAAAAAAAATGACATTTATTTAATAAATCAAATAAACATATATTGCACATTCTACATAATCACACCTTTGTATACATTATGCACACAATTGGTAAGACGAAGAGTTTAGTACCCCACCTTTTCAAAAGTCATGACTTGTCAATAAATTACATTATTTCCTAAAAAACAAAATTTTTTTAAAAAAACCATTTGTTTAATAACTCGAATAAACCAACTTTGTTCATTCTACATTATCACACCATTTTAAAGGTTGTGCACACAATTTCTAAGCAAAATAACTTACTCCCACTCATTTTTAAAAAGCAGGACTTCAAAATAAATTACTTTATTTGTTAAAACAGAGAGTTTTTTAATACCCTTTTTTTTTTGAAATCATGATTTTGGAAAACATTACTTTATATTCTTAAAATCAAAACTTAAAAAACATCATTTGTTTAATAAATCAAATAAAAAAGTATGCATATAGATAGTAAGAGGAAGATTTGAGTACCCCTTCTTTTTAAAAATCATGACTTTTAAAAAAATTACTTTATCTCTTTAAAAATGAGACTTTAAAAAACACCATTTGTTTAATAAATCAAATAAGTAAAGTATACACATTCTAATTTATCACACCCTTTTATAGGTTGTGCACTGAATTTTTAGGAGCAATATTTTACTATCACTCGTTTTTTAAAAATCATGGTTTCTAAAACAATTACATTATTTATTAAAAACCACATATTTTTTAAAACCCCCATTTGTTTAATAATTCAAATAAACAAAGTATGCAATTTTATACATAATCACACCTTTTTGTACATTGTGCACAAAATTGGTAAGCGGAATAGTTCAGTACCCCTTATTTTTAAAAATCATGACTTCTAAAACAGATTCTTTAATCCTTAAAAATCACAAGTTTTTAAATAGCGCCATTTAATTAATAAGTTGAATAAACAAAATATGAAAGTTATACTTGATCACATATTTTTGTAGGTTGCACACACAATTGGTAAGAGGAATAATGTAGTACCCCTCATTTTAAAAAATCACAACATCTAAACAAATTACTTAATTCAAAAAAACAAGATTTTTTTAAAAACATCATTTATTTAATAAATTAAATCAACAAAGTATTCACATTCTACATGATCAAACCTTTTAATACATTGTGGTGCAATTAGTAAGAAAAATATATTAGTATCCCTCATTTTTTGAAATCGTGACTCATAAAACAATTAATTTATTTCTTAAAAAACATGATTTAAAAAAAAATGATATGTATTTAATAAATGGAATAAACAAATTTGGCACATGCTACACAATCTCACATCTTTATACATTATGGACACAGTTTGTAATAGGAATATCTTAGCACCCCTCTTTTTTTAAAATGGCATTTTCTAAAATGTGATTTATTTAATAAATGGAATCAAGAAAGTATCCACATTCTACATAATGGAACCTTTTTATACATTACACATGCAATTGGTAAGTGTTATAGTATAGTGTCCCTTCTTTTTAAAAATAATGTATTGTAAGAAATTTCTTTATTTATTAAAAAATAAGACTTTCTAAAAAATGACATTTGTTTATTGATTCAAATTAACAAAATATGCACCTTATACATGATCACACAATTTTATAGGTTGTGCATGCAGTTGTCAAGAGGAATAGCTTTGTACCCCTCAGTTTTAGAAATCGTGTTCTCTAAAAAAATTATTTGCTTCTCAAAAATAAGACTTTTAAAAAACACCATTTGTTTAATAATTTAAATCAACAAGGTATGCACATTCTTCATAGTAGAATAGTTTTATACATTTCTTGAACAATTTGTCTCAGGAAGAGCTTATTACCCCTTGTTTCTAAAAATATTGACTTAAGATTTTTTTCTTTCTTTATTACAAAACATTACTTAAAAAAATGCATTTGTTTAATAAATCAAATAGAAAACGTATGCAGATTTTAGATAATTCCACATTTTATTCATTGTGCATTCTATTGTTAAAAGGAACTTCTTAGTACCTATCATTTTTAAAAATCACAACTTCTATAAAAATTACTTTATTTCTTAATAAATCAAGACTTTTTAAGAAATCCCATTTGTGTGCTAAATCGAACAAATAAAGTAAGAAGGTTCTACATGGTCGCACATTTGTATAGGTTGCACATGCCATTGGTAAAGGTTGACACTTATTTAACAATTTTAATAAACAAAATATGCACATTATGCAACATTTCACCATTTTATACCTGTGTTTTCGTAAGATCATGTTTTAAAAAAAACTTTATTTCTTTGAAAACATGATTTCAAAAAAACATCGTCATTTCTTTAGTAAATTAAATAAACAAAGTTTGCACATTCTGGATAATATAGATTGTGCACGCAATTGGTAATAGGAAGATTTTATTACACCGCGTTTTTAAAAGTCACGACTTGTAAAAAAATTAGATTATTTCCTAAAAACGAGACTTTTTAAAAAACACCATTTGTTTAATAAATCAAATAAACCAAGGTCATGCATTCTACATTATCACACCTTTTTATAGGTTGTGCACACAATTGGTAATCGAAATATATTGCTACCACTCATTTTTAAAAAGCGGTACTTCTAAATAAATTACTTTATTTGTTAAAAAAAAAGAGTTTTTAAAAAATGCCAGTTCTTTAATCAATCGAATAATTAAAGTATGCAAACTATACATAATCACACATTTTCATACATTGGATGGAAAATTTGTAAGAGGAAGAGATTAGTACACCTGATTTTCAAAAATCACAACTTCTAAAAAACTTAGTTTATTTCTTAAAAACCAAGACATTTTAAAAAACCCATTTCTTTAATAAATGGAATAAACAATGTATGCACTTTCTACATAATCATAGATTTTTATAAATTTTGCATGTAATTGGTAACAGGAATAACTTTATAACCCTTGTTTTTAAAAAACATGCCCATTAAATATATATATATATATATATATATATATATATATTTCTTCAAAAACATGTCATTTAAAAAATGTAATTTACTTAATAAAGAGAATCAACAAAGAGTGGAGATTTTATATAATGGCACCATTTTATATATTGTGCATGCAATTTGTAAGAGGAAGAACTTAGTTCCCCTTTCTATAAAAAAATATGTTTTCTATAAAAGTCACACTATTTCTTAAAAATATTACTTTGAAAAAAATGTCATTTGTTTAATAAATTGATTAAAAACGTTTTGCACATTCTACATGATTGCACACTGTTATAGATTCCACATGTGATTGGAAAGAGATATAAATTAATACCCCTATTTTTCAAAATCATGACTTCAGAAAAAAAATATTTTATTTCTTTAAAAACATGACTTTTCAAAAATGTCATTTGTTTAATAATTGGACCAACAAAGTATGCAAATTCTATGTGATCCCAAATTTTTATACATTGTGCTCACAATTGGTATGAGTAACATATTAGTACCCATATTTTTTAAATCATGTTTCCTATGGAAAATTACATTATTTCTTAAAAAATTACGACTTTTTATCAAATTCCATTTGTTTATTAAATCAACTTAACAAAGTATGCACATTTCTACATAATTGAACCTTTAAATACATTATGCAGACAATTTTAAACATGAAGAGATTAGTACCACTTCTTTTAAAAATCACGACTTCTAAAAACAGTACTTTATTTCTTAAAAAACATGATTTAAAAAATAACATTTCTTTAATAAATAAGATAAACAAAGTATGTACATTCTACATAATAGCACTTTTAATACACTACGCACATAGAGGGTAAGCAGAAGAGCTAAGTACCCCTTCTTTTTGAAAATCATGACTTCGAAAAACATTACTTTATCTCTTTAAAAGTGATGCTTTAAAAAACACCATTTGTTTAATAAATCAATTCAGCAAAATTTGTACATTCTACATTATCACACCTTTTTATAGGTTGTGCACTCAATTGTTAGGAGGAATAAATTACTCTCACTTGTTTATTAAAAATCGTGATTTCTAAAACAATTACTTTATTTCCTAAAAACACATCTTTTAAAAAACCCCATTTGTTTAATAAATCGTATAAATAAACAAACAATACAATTTTATACAAAATCACACATTTTTGTACATTGCACACAAAATTAGTAAGCTGAATAGTTTAGTACCCCTAATTTTTAAAAATCATGACTTCTAAAACATATACATTAATTCTTAAGAAACACAAGTTTTTAAATAACACCATTTAATTATTAAGTTGAATAAACCAAGTATAAAAATTATACTTGATCACAGTTTTTTATAGATTGCAAAAGCAATTGGTAAGAGGAATTGCATAGTACCACTCATTTTAAAAAATCACAACATCTAAAAAAATTACTTAATTCATAAAAAAAAGAATTTTAAAAAAATGTCATTTATTTAATAAATTGAATCAACAAAGTATTCACATTCTATGATAGCACCTTTTTACATTTTTCATCCCATTAGTAAGAGGAATTATTATTATCCCTTATGTTAATGCCAGAATTTGTTCTCAGACTACAAAAGAACAAGCCAACACAATCTCAATAAACTCAAATAAGTAAAATAGGTATTCTAGGGTTTTGGTTGTACACTTTGAAGACAAGAGGGTAACAATTCATAAGACCAAAGAAAACACTAAATCATGAGCATTTGAATGACTGAGATGCATAACATATAAACCATAATCCAAATAGAATAAACACAGTACTGAGTTTCACCCATAGTCAACAAGCATTTCAAGCATAAAAAACTTAAACAGGAAATGAATATACCAACTAAGTAATTAACACAAATTAGAAATGAAACGAGTCAATAATCTAAAGGGCATAGAGTTGCATATATTTCATAGTTCAGTCATAAAAAACACATAAGATTCTTTACACTTAGCTCATAAACCAGCTTGATAGCCTCCCCTTGCAACAAAAATCGAACACCTGGTCCTTTTTCTAACTTACATTTATCTTGTTCCTTAAAAAATAGTTGCATAACTGAACCCTAACTAATTTTAGGTCATCTATCGAATAGTTCAAAACAAACTATCATTACACAAAAATAAAATAACTTTTCAAACTAACTAATAACTGCTCTTCTTAAAAAACTTTACAAGTCTTTTGCTGCTTCAGCTAATAGAGCAATTCCCTTCAAAACCTGAGCTTTCCTTCTAGCTTTTAGATGGTATGCTTCCAAGTATGCAACTCTCTTTGTTACCTCCTCCTTCTACTGTGTCAGCTCCTGGATAGTTTTCCTTAGCTCTGTGAACTGATTCTATGTTTGCATTTTCCTTTTAAGAGCTTCTTTAGAAATTGCAATCAATTCCTGGCAGTGACTATTCACTTCTTCCAAGTCTTCTCTAAGTCTCCTATTTGCAGTAAATAATCCATCATTAGTTTCATGCATATATTCAATTTGATGTGTGTATTGCTTAATGATCCTTTGCATATTTTCCTTTTTAGAATCAATACATTTACTTTCTGATATTGGTTGCATCCCTTCTGGTGTCCATGGGATTTTCATCTTCTTGCATATTTCTTCATCCTCCTTCATAAGCTTTGTGAAGGTCATAGGAACTTCTGGTTGTTCTTCAGCTTCAACATTGCACTGAACTTCTTCTTCAATTATCTCTCTTTTCTCCATACAAGAACTCTTTATATCATTTTGCTGGTGTTCTTGAATCATCTGATTTTGAACCTCCATGAAATGTCTGAGATCTTAGTATCACTAAAGACTGATTTATTGTAATGCCCCAAAGTACAAACTATGTTTTTTTTATTATTATTAAATGTTGACTATCTATGATTTCATAAATTGTGGCGGATAGAGAATATGCCAAAGTCCAGGGAGGACTATGTAATAATCTAATATTGGGGTTAAGGACAATGAGAAAAAGACAAAAAATAGATGCAACAAATAAGGTGGAAGCAGCCAAGTTAAAAGAGGAAACCTGCAGGAAACAGTATAGGACAGAGACTGGCTAACTTTAGGGGACTGGAATAAAATAAGTGTCAGGAGTGCAGAATCAGCATAGACACATCCCTGAAATGGGGGATACCATTAGCCTTGGGAATTCCAATGAGGAAGGGGAGAGGGCTAATGAGGAAAGACCTAGGAAAAAACAAAAGAGGATCCAAGGAAAATGAGCAGAAAAGGACCATATGGTGTAGGCAGGACGCTGCTGATTATGCAGGGAAAATGACTCTTGCTGTGAGAGTGTTTATTGTTGGGCATTATGGCCTGTTGACAGACTAAAAAATTGAAGCTGAAATTAGCGGCCCTTACTCTTGTCTTGTGAGGTTTAGCTCAAGGGTGACTAGGAGGCAAAGGAACTCATCCTATTCTACGGTTGGGAGTAACATGCCTGCTTCCACTATAGTTCGGTACTTCTAATTTACAGGTTTTAAAATATGAGTTTGTTTTATCATTTATGTATGCTGTAACATAAATTAATTCTTTTTCGATTATTTCATTATCTGTATGTGAAATTTCATAGGCATAAGCTAGAAGTAGAATTATCTCTTCCATTCAAATGCTCCTTGGTTCAGAAGTGGATTTTATATACATGCATATGCCGTGAATAATATCTAAATGCTCCTAGATAAGAAGGGGATTCTATATACATGCATATACTATGAATCGATATTTGAATGCTCTTTAGTTCAGAAGTGGGTTTTATATACAGGTGCTTGTGCTGTGAATAGAAGTATGGTTTTTATCTAATGCGCCACTGTGGAGTAAAGATATAAATGTTATTCCTAATATATAGAATCTGTATAGGGTGATTTTTTTTCCTCGCATTTTTGTTTAACACTGGTCACAATCGAGGTCGCTAAGGCTACACTGGAAGATTAATGTCCTCCCTGCACCCTTAATTTTTTTTACTGCTTGTATAGGTAGGTTTTAAAGGAATGATCGAGAGGAATTTTTTTTTTTAAAACGAGCCACCTGTGCTGATTAAACAGAAAGGACACACAACCCCAAAACATGCAGGACCAGGATCTGCCTTTAAATGCCCGACCATGTCTTTAACTTGTAACCCTAACATTTTCTCCCAAGATGGAAGTTTGGGCCTTAAAACGAATCAAGGTAACCATAGAAATTTCGGTACATTGTGGGGATTTATTCCTAAGAGTAAAGAGTCAAACGAAATATTTTTTATGCAAGACAAATAGTGCAGCCCCATGTGCTACGCATAACCACTCACCTCACATATGAAGCTTTGAGTCGAGGTTTAACTGAGCTAGGAAAAACGTAGGGTCGGGTTACCCTTTTCAACCACTGTCAAAACCAAGGTTATGCAGGGGTGAGACAAGGGTTTCGAGAAAACCTTATGATAGTACCCTTATTGAAGTTCATGAGGAGGTATCCTTTCCTCGAGCTGGTAAAGTAAGCGGTTTCAAAGGTTGGTGAGACCCTAGGTGTTATCAGACCTGGGAAGGGTAAATTGCAAAATTTACACTATTTTATACAAACTTTTTAAGACTACCTCGCTAAACAGACAAAGTATGCGACCAAGCAAAATATTAAGAGTTTATGTTCAAACATTAGCCTTCCTTTTTTACAGAGACGCTTATAACTTCAGCATGAAGCCCTAGGAAACATAGTAGGGCCATTGTTTTCACACCCAGTGTCA
Organism: Pseudotsuga menziesii; assembly: GCA_001517045.1. Taxonomy (NCBI): domain Eukaryota; kingdom Viridiplantae; phylum Streptophyta; class Pinopsida; order Pinales; family Pinaceae; genus Pseudotsuga; species Pseudotsuga menziesii. The sequence continues at coordinate 603,675 of LPNX010211493.1, forward strand.
CAGCTTAAAACAAAAACAAAAAGAATTTCTATTACAGTCCCTTAAGGGAAACTGACAATCCAAATTTATTACAAACAGGAATTCGCAAAATACCATAATTATATGACAGTAATATTTCCATGCTGTGGCTTCCAAGTTACCATTACATACTTGGGAATTCATCAAACCATTGACAAATCAAACCCTGGAACCCTCGGTTTCCCATATTGGCGCCAATTACGAAACCCTTTTCTAATCTTGTGATGCCCTACAGCCAATAGAGATTCAACTCAAGGATGATAAATCTGCTTACCCGGAGAAGGCCTCTTGTACCCAACTGAGAGACCACGCATTTGGAACCTGCAAACCAAGCGACAAGGATCACATTTTCCTTAGTGGAATGTTAACCTTCAAAACCCCAAAGAAATAAACTATGCAGTTAGGGAATTGAGTGTGTTTATACCTATTACAAATAGTCGAAATGAATGAAGTTCACGAGCCTCACCTGGCAAAACGGACTCGAACCAGTTTTTGCTGTAGGCGGGGTAAGGGTAGATTCCAACGTGTTTCCATCCTATGGACTAACCTCTAGACCCTCATCGGTTCTATATCAAAAGAACTCGAACACCAAATATCAAGTCCTGTTTATTACCACTGAATCGATGGCTCCTTGGAGCTGACTCTTAACTAACCCAAAGGCCACGGGTACAAAAGCGTTAAATACCATATTAATAACAGAAGGACAAATGAGGCTACTAATAGTTGAAAACTCATCATAACCCATGTGACTATGGGGCCATCACATCCCGTGCTGATTTGGTAAGTACTCTAAGGTGGCAGTTGCATGGTCAACCAAGGATACATAGAACACCCAGTGTTTGCCCTCATCTTCAATTTATGGATTTTGGAATTGGTTGTCACCCATGGCCAGTGTTAACTTAGTAAAAAACCTTGTTCAGAGCTGAACCTTGCTCTTAGCACCTTAGGTTAGCATTTATATGCTTGAACCTATGCAGACCTTGGTTAAGCCAAGAATGTTCGAGCCCTTCCTTTTGAAAGTCAGCCTGCATGGGATTCCGATACATTAGAACCTTACAAATTAAAATATTTATGTTTATGCTAGGTATAGTTGTGTTGTTTTTAAACATTCTAAGCAAGGAGTATAGTGTTTTTACATAGGAAATCCTTCTCGAACCTTCCTGCACCTATCACATGAAGAGGGTGGTTAGTCGGAGCCAAGTAGCAAAATTATCAACCATGAGGTCTACTCTACCGACAATAGGACACATAAGTAAAGTACTTTGAAAGAAATTGTATCAAACCTAACTTACAACCCTTAGTGGCATGTTTTCACAGTTTTTCTTGTCTAGTTAAACATGGTGTAACTTCAAAAAGGGGGTCAGATAGTGAGACTTGATGTACATTTGAAACTCACCTAATCCAAGAATGAAATTTACATTTCGAGAAGGAAATATGTATGCAAGGTTAAAATACTATGAGGAAATAAAATAAAATAAATTGGGGTAGTTTACATATGGTATCAGAGCGCAGGTTCAACCCTATAGCCTATTGGGTGCACCTCATTTCTTTTGTTTAATTGCATAAAATATTTACAATTTAATAGCACTCTAACAAAATATCGGAATGTTTTGTTGCATACTTGTGAATTTTTGGTGATTTAGAGGAATTATTTTAGCCTCTCCAATTGAGAACGAGGACCAACCTAAAATCCCTAAACAGGCACCACCAGCCATGCAATCAGCAGTAGAACATTCTGAAGCCATTCAAGTGCTGGAAACTATGAGGCATCTAATAGTTGAAATACAAAGCTATAAAGCGGATAATGAATAGCTCAAGAGAGCAGAAGAAAAGAAGCAGGAGATCAATGAGATCTTACTACAAAGTCTACATGAAGGAAATAACAGCAAGGAACCATGAACCGAGACAAGAAGGGGTCCTAAAAGGGAGGAGAGAATAGAAAGAAAGAGTTGTTCCTCTATTGAGACCCAGAATTCTGAAAATCAGGTCAAGACTGGCAGAAAGAGAAAGGTCGATCATCTGGAAGGTGAGTTCAAGAAGATAAAACCCACTAGTTTTGGTGGGGAATCCAAGACGGGGGAGGAAGCAGAGGCATGGTTGCTGGAAATTAAGAAATATTTATAGATTTACAACTATTCCAACAACATGAAAGTCTGAATGGCAATTTACAATCTTAAAGGAAAAGCTAGTATCTAGTGGCAGGATCTCAAAATCTCGCACGGAGACAAGGAGAAGAATCTAGAATGGGCTAAGTTCAAAAGGTTGTTTAAGAAACAATACCTATGTGAGAGTTACTACAAAAGGAAAAACAAAGAGTTTTACCAGTTAAGACTTGGCCAGATGGCCATGGAGGATCTCATTAACAAATTTTTAGACCTGCTCCAGTTCATACCCTATATGAAAGAAGAAAAGCTGAAGGTGCAGAGGTTCCTAAGCTGCTTGCCACAGGCTTACAAGGACATAATTGAATTTGACAACCCAAAAACCTTGGATGAGGTGCTGAGGAAAACCAGGTTGTGTTTTGAGTAGTTTAAACAGCAGAAGGATCCATCAAGAATGTGGAAGGACAAGAAACCAGAGAGGTTCAGTCAACAAAGGAAGGGATTCAGACCACCGCCATTCAGAAATACCTTGAGAAATTTCCAAGGAAGGCCTTACAATAAAAATGAACAGCCCCCACCAAGGGATGTTAAGTCGGCCAGTCTAGGAATAAAAGGGACTAATGGGGTTCCCAAACAACCTCTGAGCTACTGGGAATGTGGAGAACCCCATTTGAAAAGATATTGTCCACGCCTAAATGGGGAAAACAAGATCTTACACAGCATTCAAGAAGCTTCTACGATTGGTGAAATTGGCAAGAATTTCCACAGAATTAATGCGGCCTTGGAGGATCGGCAAGCCGACCAGCAATCTGCTATAGTGGAAATTGAAGGTACTATTTCAAATCACGCCATTTCTATATTAATTGATCCAGGAGCTACATTAAGCTATATTTATCCAAGGATGGTGGAGCTCTGCCAACTCACTAGGGTAAGGCATACAAAACCATGGTTGGTCTAGTTGGCCATAAGGGAAAAAAGGAAGGTAACATATTTTATTGTTGATTATGAGGTTAAATTGCAGGACCATAAAACCAAGATTGACCTAAATTTTTTTCCCTTAGGATCATATGACATGATAATTGGCATGGATTGGCTAGAAATAAATAAGGTAGTGCTGAGCTATTTTCCAAATACCTTTACCTAGATTACTGAAGACCAAGTCCTTCGGATGGTAAGGGGGTTGCCCAAATCTATCTCGGTAAGACAAATTTCTGCAATGCAACTAAAGAAATGCTTGAGAAAGGGTTGTAAACTCTATGCAGTTAGAGTTGCTGACTTGCTTCTAAATGAAAATCAAACCCCTCTAAAATAGCACTCAGTTCTAGATGAGTTCCCTGATGTATTTCTAGAGGAAATACTAGGACCACCTCCTTAGCGGGAGATTGACTTCTCCATTGAGCTACTACCCGGATCTACACCTATGTCGAAGGTGCCTTATCGGATAAGTATTCCAGAGCTGACTGAACTAAAAATTCAATTGCAAGAACTTTTAGAGAAAGGATATATAAGGCCTAGTGTGTCTCCCTGGGGTGCACCGGTCTTGTTCCTTAAAAAAAAATATGGGACCTTAAGAGTTTGTATTGACTACTGGAATTTAAACAAAGTAACCATAAAGAATAAGTGTCCCTTACCCAAAATCAATGACCCATTAGATCAAGTATGGAAGGCAAGAGTCTTCTCCAAGCTGGATTTACGATCTGGCTGTCACCAAATTTGAAGAGAGAGCGAAGACATAAACAAGACTACCTTCAGGACCTGCTATGGGCACAACGAATTCATAGTGATCCCCTTTGGTTTAACTAATGCCCCTGCCACATTTATATGCCTAATGAATGGCATTTTTAACAGATATATAGATCAGTTTGTACTGATATTCATCGATGATATCCCGATTTACTCTAAAACCAAAGAAGAACATCAACTTCAATTAAGGACAGTGTTGCAAACCTTGAGGGGGCACCAACTATATGCCCAGTTGGAAAAGTGCGAATTCTTCAATATTGAAATCCAGTACCTGGGTCATGTTATATCCAAGGATGGGATTGTGATAGATCCAAAGATAGTAAAGGCCATATATGACTAGACAGTACCCAAGGATGTGACTGACATTCGGTCATTTAAGGGACTTACCGGCTATTATCGAAGGTTTACCGAAGGATTCTCCAAAATTGCATACCCCATTACCTCCTTACAGAAGAAGGGGGTAAAGTTTGTTTGGTCATCAAGGTGCCAACAAAGCTTCGATAAAATTAAAGAGTTACTAACTAGGGCCCCTATCCTAAAGGTGGCCGACCCCCTTAAAAACTACACAGTTTGTATAGATGTTGGCTTAGAAGGAGTAGGAGGGGTTTTGTCCCAAGAAGGACATGTGGTTTGTTATGAGTCCCACAAGTTGAAAGATCATGAACGTAACTACGTGGTCCACAACTTAGAACTAGCAATCGTGGTGCATGCTCTAAAAATGTGGCGACACTACTTACTGGGAAACTAATTCCTTTTACTGACTGAAAACACCTGTGTGAAAAATTTGTTTACATAGTCTGGTCTAAATTCTCAACAAGCAAGATGGATGGCCTTCCTTAGTGAGTTCGACTTTGAGGTAAGGCATATAAAAGGTAAGCAAAACAAGGTTGCAGATGAATTGAGTCGGAGGACTCATGGGATTAGTGACGTAACCTTGAGACAGCCCAAGATTGACCTCTTGGACAAGGTCAAGGAAGCAAGCACTCAGGACACCGATTACAATAAACTATTCAGTAGAATACAAAATAATGAGATGAATTTAGACGGGGCAGTTTTTAAAGTTAACCAAAAGGGCTTTATTTGGTTTAAGGATAGGTTGTACATACCTAATAACTTGGAAATCAAGCTATTTATTTTAAACGAGATGCACAAACCTCCATTTGCAGGTCATCCAGGTTGCCAAAAGATGATAGCTGCTCTGAGGAAGCAGTTCTTTTGTCCTGGTTTAAAATGTGATGTAGTTGAGTATCTGTCTAAATGCATAAAATGGCAGCAAGTTAAGACAGAGCATGGACATACGGCTAGCTTATTATAGCCTCTACCTATACCCCAGTGGAAATGGGAGATCATATCCCTGGATTTCATCATAGGTTTACCGAAAACACAGAAACAACATGATTCTATCATGGTGGTAGTGGACAAGTTAAGCAAATCTACACATTTCATTTTGGTAAAATCAACACATAAGGTGGCTAATATTGCAGAAATATTTCTAAAAGAGATATTTTGATTGCATGGTGTACCAAAAATTGTAATATCAGATAGGAATGTGAAATTTACATCAAATTTCTGGAAATCTTTGTTTGTAGGTTTAGAAACCAGGATCAACTTTAGCACTAGTTACCACTCAGACACGGATGGGCAGACATAATGTACCAACCACACCATCGAAACATGTTAAGAATGTATGTTATGAAAAGACCCACTAAGTGGGAAAACTATTTGCACCTGGTGGAGTTCGCTTATAATAACGATTATCAGGCCTCAGCTAAAATGAGTCCATTTGAAATTTTATATGGAAAGAAATGCAATACCCCTGTTAGTTGAGATAATCGTGTGTATCATGTACTAATTGGACCTGAGCTATTACAGGAGATGGAACAAACAGTTCTTGAAGTGCAGAAGAATCTAAAAGCGGCTCAAGATCGACAAAAGTGCTACGCAGACTTAAAAAGAAAACATAAGGAGTTTTGTGTTGGCGACCATGTGTACCTATGGGTCAAACCTAAGAAGAGTTCCCTCAAGCTAGGGAGCGGAAAGAAACTAGCTCCAAGATTCTGTGGACCTTTCAAAGTCCTAGAGAGAATCAAGCCCATAGCTTACAAACTAGCCCTACCTGTTCATTTAAAGATTCATAATGTTTTTCACGTTTCATTGTTAAAGAAATATGTATATGGCTCTACTCACATTATCGATTGGAGTGTGGTACACGTGGAACTCGAAGGGTAATTTCAGGTGGAACATGCATGCATTTTAGACAAGAAATAAATAGTACTTTGGAATTGAGTCATCGCTCGGGTAAAAGTGCAATGGAAGCACTTTAGCCCCGAGGAGGCAACTTGGGAGCTAGAGGAAGAAATGTGAATAAAGTACCCTAGCAAGCCAATGGGGAAGGATCAACACTAAGAGCAATTTTCAAAATAAGGGGGTGTGGATGTAATGCCCCCAAGTACAAACCATGTTTTTTATTATTATTATTAAATGTTGACTATCTATGATTTAATAAATTATGGCGGATAGAGAATATGCCAAAGTCTAGGGAGGACTATGTAATAATTTAACCTTGCGGTTAAGGACAATGAGAAAAAGATAAAAAATAGATGCAACAAATAAGGTGGAAGTAGCGAGGTTAAAAGGGGAAACCTGCAGGAAACAACATAGGACATGGACCTGCTAACTTCAGGGGACTGGAATAAAATAAGGGTCAGGAGTGTAGAATCAGCACAGACACATCCCTAAAATGGGGGATACCATTAGCCATGGGAATTTTGGTTAGGATGGGGAGAGGGCTAATGAGGAAAGACCTAGGTAAAAAAAAAGAGGATCCAAGGAAAAATGAGCAGAAAAAGAGCATATGGTGTAGGCAGGACACTGCCGAGTATGCGGGGAAAAGGATTCTTGCTGTGAGAGTTCCTGCTATTGGGCATGATTGCCTATTGATAGACTAAAAAGATGAAGCTGAAGTTAGCGGTCCTTACTATTTCCTTGTGAGGTTTGTCTCTGGGGTGACTAGGAGGAAAAGGAGCTGATCTTAGTCTACGGTTGGGAGGAACGTGGCTGCTTCGACCATAGTTCAGTACTTCTGATTTATAGGTTTTAAAATATGGGTTTGTTTGATCGTTTATGTATGCTGTAACATGAATTATTTCTTTTTCGATTATTTCATTATCTGTATGTGAAATTTCATAAGCATAAGCTACAAGTAGAATTATCTCTTCCATTCAAATGTTTCTTGGTTCGGAAGTGGATTTTATATACATGCATATGTCACAAATAACATCTAAATGGTCCTGGTTAAGAAGGGGATTTTATATACATGCATATACTATGAATAAATATTTGAATGCTCTTTAGTTCAAAAGTGGGTTTTATATATAGGTGCTTGTTCTGTGAATAATAGTATGGTTTTTATCTAATGCCACCACTGTGGAGTAAATATCTAAATGTTATTCCAAAGATCTAGACTCTATACAAGGTGGTTGTTTTTCCAAACATTTTTGTTTAATACCGGTCTAAATCGGGGTCACTAAGGCTGCGCTAGAAGATTAATGTCCTCCCCACGCCCTTAATTTTTTTACTACTTGTATAGGTAGGTTTTAAAGGAATGACCAGGAGGAAACTTTTTAAATAAGACGAGCCACCTATGTTGAGTAAACAAAAAGGACACACGACCCAAAAACATGCAGGACTAGGCTCTGCCTTTAAATGCCCAACCATGTCTTTAACTCGTAACCCTAACATTTTCTCCCAAGATGGAATTTTGGGCTTTAAAACAAATCCACGTAGCCATAGAAGTTTTGGTACATTGTGGGGGTTTATTCCTGAGAGTAAATTGTCAAACTAAATAATTTTTTTATGCAATATAAACAGTGTATCCCGATGTGCCACAGGTAACCACTCACCTCACACACAAGCTCTAGGTGGGGGTTTAACTGAGCTAGGAAAAACGTAGGGTCGGGTCACCCTTTTCAACCACTATCAAAACCAAGGTTATGCAGCAGAGTAAAGAGGTTTTTGGGAAAACCTTATGAGAATACCCTTATCGAAGTTCATGAGGAGGTATCCTTTCCCCGACCTGGTAAAGTAAGCGGTTTACAAGGTTGGCAAGACCTCGGGTGTTCTCAGACCTGGGAAGGGTAAATTGCAAAATTTACACTATTGTATACAAACTTTTTAAGACTACCTCACTAAAAAGACAAAGTATGCGACCAAGCAAAAGATTAAGAGTTTCTGTTCAAACATTAACCTTCCTTTTTTTACAGAGAAACTTATAACTTCAGCATGAAGCCCTAGGAAACATAGCAGGGCCATTGTTTTCACACCAAGTGTCACAGCTTAAAATAAAAACAAAAAGGAAAGTCTTATACAGTCCCTCAAGGGAAACTAACAGTCCAAATTTATTACAAACAGGAATTCATAAAATATCGTAATTATATGACAAGTGAGCTTTCCACGTTGGGGCTTCCAAGGATGATAAATATGCTTACTTGGAGAAGGCCCCTTGCACTCGACCGAGAGACCACGTGTTTGGAACTTGAAAACCAAGCAACACGGATCACATTTTCCTTAGTGGGACGTTAACCTTGAAAACCCCAAAGAAAGAAACTAAGCAGTTAAGGCACTGAGTGTGTTTATACCTATTACAAATAGTTGAAATGCCCGAAGTTCACCAGCCTCAACTGGCACAACGGACTCGAACCAGTCCTACTACAGGCGGAGTAAGGGTCATTTTCCAATGTGTTTTCCTCCTATGGACTAACCTCCAGACCCTCGCTGGTTTTGTCTTGAAAGAACTCAAACACCAAATACCAAGTCCTATTTATTACCACTAAACCGATGGCACCTTGGAGCTGACTCTTAACTGACCCAAAGGCTACGGGTAAAAAAGTATTAAAGATGATATTAGTAATGGAAGGACAAGTGAGGCTACTGATAGTTGACAACTCATCATAACACGTGTGACTATGGGGACCATCACATCATGCGCTGAGCTGGTAAGTACTCTGAGGTGGCAGTTGCATGGTTAACCAACGACACATAGAACACCCTGTGTTTTCCCTCATCTTCAATTCATGGAGTTTAGAATTGGCTTTCACCCACGGCTAGTGTTAACTTAGTCGAAAACCTTGTTGGTAAGATTTAGACTTCAGTATCCCTTATTTTTAAACATCATGTATTCCAAGAAATTTTTGTATTTTTAAAAAAATAACACTTTCTAAGCAACACCATTTGTTTATGGATTCAAATCAACAAAGTATGCACCTTAGACATGATCACACAATTTTATAAGTCGTGCATGCAATTTTCAAGAGGAATAGGCCTATACCCCTCATTTTTATAAATTGTGTTCTCTAAAAAAATTCTTTACTTCTTCAAAACAATACTTTTTAAAAATGCACCATTTCTTTAATAATTCGAATCAACAATGTATGCACATTCTTCATAATCGAATAGTTTTATACATCGCACACACAATTTGTATGAGGAAGATCTTAGTACCCCTTGTTTATAAAAATCATTGTTTAAGATTTTATGCTTTGTTTATTAAAAACCTAACTTGAAAAAATGCATTTGTTTAAGCAAAGAAAAAAAAAAGTATGCACATTTTACATCATTCCACCTTTTATGCATTGTGCATGCTACTGTTAAAAGGAACAACTTAGTAAGCATCATTTTTAAAAAGTGCAACTTCTAAACAAATTAGTTTATTTCTTAAATAAAAAGGCTTTTTAAGAAATGCCATTTGTTTACTAAATTGAATATAAAAAAGTAAGAAGCTTCTACATGATTGCAAATTTTCATAGGTTGCACACACAATTGCTAAAATGAATATATTAGTACCCCTTGTTTTAAACATGAATTTTAAAAAATGAAACTTCTTTAAAAATCAGAATCAACACCTTTTAATATATTGTGCAGATAACTGGTGTCAGGAATATCTTAGTACCATCATTTTTCTAAGATCATGTTTTCTTTTAATTCTTTATTTCTTAAACAACACAATTTAAGAAAAAAACGACATTTCTTTAATCAATCAAATAAATAGATTATGCACATTCTACATAATCACACCTTTGTATACATTGTGCACACAATTGGTAAGATGAAGAGTTTAGTACCCCACCTTTTCAAAAGTCATGACTTGTCAATAAATTACATTATTTCCTAAAAAACAAAACTTTTTAAAAAACACCATTTGTTTAATAACTCAAATAAACCAAGTTTGTGCATTCTACATTATCACACCATTTTAAAGGTTGTGCACACAATTGGTAAGAAAAATAACTTACTACCACTCATTTTTAAAAAGAATGAGTTTTTTAAAAAGTTCAATTTTTTAATACCCCTTCTTTTTAAATATCATGACTTTCAAAAACATTAATTTATCTTCTTAAAATAAAAACTTTGAAAACATTATGTTTTTAATAAATCAAATAAAATAAGTATGCACATATATGGTAAGAGAAAGATTTGAGTACCCCTTCTTTTTAAAAATCATGTCTTTAAAAAACATTACTTTATCTCTTCAAAAATGAGACTTTAAAAAACACCATTTGTTTAATAAATCAAATAAGTAAAGTATGCACATTCTACTTTATCACATCTTTTTATAGGTTGTGCACTGAATTGTTACGACCAATAATTTACTATTACTCATTTTTTAAAAATTGTGATTTCTAAAAAAATTACTTTATTTCTTAAAAACCACATACTTTTTAAAACCCCCATTTGTTTAATAAATAAAATAAACAAAGTATGCAATTTTATACATAATCACACTTTTTTGTCCATTGTGCACAAAATTGGTAAGAGGAATAGTTTAGTATCCCTCATCTTTAAAAATCATGACTTCTAAAACTAATTCCTTTAATTCTTAAAAATCACAAGTTTTTAAATAACACTATTTAATTGATAAGTTGAATAAACAAAGTATGAAAGTTATACTTGATCACAAATTTTTATAGGTTGCACACACAATTGGTAAGAGGAATAGCATAGTACCCCTCATTTTAGAAAATCACAACATATAAACAAATTACTTAATTAAAAAAAACAATAATTTTTAAAAAATGTCATTTATTTAATAAATTAAATCAACAAATTATTCACATTCTACATGATCAAACCTTTTTATACATTGTCATGCAATTAATAAGAGGAATATATTAGTATCCCTCATTTTTTAAAATCATGACTCATAAAACAATTAATTTATTTCTTAAAAAACATGATTTTAAAAAAAATGATATGTATTTAATAAATGGAATAAACAAATTTCACACATGGTACACAATCTCACTTATTTATACATTGCAGACACAGTTTGTAATCGGAATATCTTATCACCCCTCATTTTTAAAAATGGTGTTTTCTAAAATGTTATTTATTTTATAAATGGAATCAAGAAAGTATGTGCATTCTACATAATGGAACCTTTTATACATTACGCATATAATTGGTTAGTGTTAGAGTATAGTGTCCCTTCTTTTTAAAAATAATGTATTCTAAGAAATTTCTTTATTTATTAAAAATAAGACTTTCTAAAAAATGACATTTGTTTATTGATTCAAATTAACAAAATATGCACCTTATACATGATCGCACAATTTTATAGGTTGTCATGCAATTGTCAAGAAGAATAGCTTTGTACCCCTCATTTTTAGAAATCGTGTTCTCTAAAATAATTATTTGCTTCTTAAAAACTAGACTTTTCAAAAAATGTCATTTGTTTAATACTTTGAATCAAGAAAGTATGCACATTCTTCATAATTGAATAGTTTTATGCATTTATTACATAATTTGTATAAGAAAGAGCTTATTACCCCTTGTTTCTAAAAATATTGACTTAATATTTTTTCCTTTCTTTCTTACAAAACATTACTTAAAAAAATGCAATTGTTTAATCAATCAAACAGAAACATTATGCACATTTTACATAATTACACGTTTTATGCATTGTGCATGTTATTGTTACAAGGAACAACTTAGTACTCATCGTTTTGAAAAATCATAACTTCTAAACAAATCAGTTTATTACTTAAAAACAAGACATTTTAAGAAATGAATTTTGTTTACTAAATCAAATAAAAAAAGTAATAAGACTCTACATAATTGTACATTTTGATATGTTGCACACACAATTCGTAAGAGGAATATATTAGCACCCCTTGTTTTAAAAAATCTCAACTTCTATTTTTTTTAAACAAGACGTTTTTGAAAATGACACTTATTTAATAATTTGAATCAAAAAAATATACACATTCAGCATGTATGCACCTTTTTATACATTTTGCACACAATTGGTGTTAGGAATATCTTAGTAGCCTTGTATTTGTAAAATCATGTTTAAAAAAATACTTTATTTCTTAAAAAGACTATATAAAACAGAGTATGCCCATTCTACATAATCACACCTTTCTAGTCATTGTGCACACAATTGATAAGAGGAAGAGTTTAGTACCCCACGGTTTTAAAAGCCATGACTTGTAAAAACATTATATTATTTCCTTAAAAACAAGAGTTTTTAAAAAACACCATTTGTTTAATAAATAAAATAAACAAGCTTTGTGCATTCTACATTATCACACATTTTTATAGGTTGTGTATACAATTGGTAATTTAAATAACTTAATACCACTCATTTTCTTAAAAAAGGACGTCCAAATAAATTACTTTCTTTGTTAAAAACAAGAGATTTAAAAAAATCCTAGTTCTTTAATCAATCAAATAAACAAAGTATGCACACTATACATAATCATACATTTTCATACATTGGATAGAAAGTTTGTAAGAGGAAGAGATTAGTACCCATGATTTTTAAAAATCACAACTTCTGAAAAAAATAGTTTATTTCTTAAGAACAAGGACATTATAGAAAACTCGTTTCTTTAATAATTGGAATAAACAAAGTATGCACTTTCTACTTAATCATAGATTTTTATAGTTTGTGGATAAAATTCATACGAGAAATAGATTGGTAACACTCATTTTTAAAATTTACGACTTCTAAAAAAATATTTTATCTCTTAAAAGAAATGACTTTCAAAAACACCATTTATTTAATAAATCGAATCCACATAGTATCAAAATTCTACACGACCACACGGTTTTATACATTGTTCATGAAATTGGTAAGATAAATAACTTTGTAACCCTCGTTTTGAAAAATCACGTCCTCTAAAAAAAATTATTTCTTTAAAAACAAGACATTTAAAAACCATCATTTACTTAATAAATAAAATCAACAAAGACTACAGATTCTATATAATGGTATGTTTTTTATATATTGTGCATGAAATTCCTAAGAGAAAGAGCTTGGTGCCCCTTGTTTTAAAAAATTACTATTTTTAGAAAAAGTCACTTTATTTCTTAAAAAACAATACTTTGAAAAAAGTGTCATTTGTTTAATAAATCAAATAAACAAATTTTGCACATTCTACATGATCGCACACTTTTATGGATTCCACATGTGATTGGAAAGACAAAAAAGCATATTACCCCTATTTTTTAAAATCATGACCTAAAAAAATATATTTTATTTCTTTAAGAACATGACTTTTTGAAAAACACATTTGTTTATAAATCTGGACCAACAAAGTATGAAAATTCTACATGATCACACATTTTTATACATTGCCTTCACAATTGGTGTAAGTAACATATTAGTACCCCTTTTTTTAAATCATGTTTTCTATGGAAAATTATGTTATTTTTAAAAAAGAATGACTTTTTATCAAACTACATTTGTTTATTAAATCAACTTAACAAAGTATGCACATTTCTATATAATAAAACCTTTAAATACATTTTGCACACAATTTTAAAAATGAAGAGCTTAGTACCACTTATTTTAAAAATCATGACTTCTAAAAACATTACTTTATTTCTTACAAAACATGAATTAAAAAAATAACATTTCTTTAATAAATCAAATAAAAAAAGTATGCACATTTTGCATAATAGCACCTTTCAATACATTTCACACATAGATGGTAAGAGGAAGAGCTTAGTACACCTTCTTTTTTAAAATCATGACTTTGAAAGACATTTCTTTATCTCTTTAAAAATCTTACTTTAAAAAACACCATTTGTTTAATAAATCAAATAAGCAAATTATGTACATTCTACATTATCACACCTTTTTATAGGTTATGCACTCAATTGTTGGGAGGAATAAATTACTATCATTCATTTTTTTAAAATCACGATTTCTAGAACAATTACTTTGTTTCTTAAAAAACACATCTTTTTTAAAAACCCCATTTGTTTAATAAATTGAATAAACAAAGTATGCAATTTTATACATAATCACACCTTTTTGTACATTGCGCCATAGGGTTTTATTTTTCCCAAAATGTATCCTATTTGAAAAAAGAGCAAAATATTCTAGGAATCTTTCGTATTTTTGGCATGACGTTTCGCATGTTACTCGAAATTGGGCGGACATTAGACAATTGGAAATGTCTTGCAAACATATTTGTACTCCCAAGGAAAGGAATAAGGAAAAAATAAATAAAAACAAAGTTATAGAGAATTTCATGGCCTTTCCAACGGTCTAAAGTACTCCCAATCCCGAGTTATGAGCAAAACGCTATGCCTAAAATATGAAATATTCTAAGAATCTTTATACTAATATTCTAGAAATCTTTATACTAAAAATGTTATACCTAAAATAAGAAATAACACTATTGAATTAATAAGTTGAATAAAAAAAGTATGAAAATTATACTTGATCACAAATGTTTATAGGTTGCACACACTATTGGTAAGAGGAATTGCGTAGTACCTCTCATTTTAAAAGATCACAACATCTAACAAATTACTTTATTCCTAAAAAAACAAGAATTTTTAAAAAACTCCATTTGTTTAGTAAATTGAATCAACAAAGTATTCACACTCTACGTGATCACACCTTTTTACACATTGTTCATGCAATTAGTAAGTGGAATATATTAGTATCTCACATTTTTTAAAATCACGACTCACAAAATAATTACTTTAGTTCTTAAAAACATGAATTTTTTTAAAAATGTTATATATTTAATAAATGGAATAAACAAATTTCACACATGCTACAAAATATCACCCTTTATAAATTGTGCACACATTTGGTAAGAGGAAGATCTTAGCACCCCTCATCTTTAAAAATGGCATTTTCTAAAATGCCATTTATTTAATAAATGAAAACAAGAAAGTATCAGCATTGTACATAATGGAACATTTTTATTTCTTGTGCATGCAATTGGTAAGATTTAGAGTTCAATGTCCCTTCTTTCTAAAAATCATGTATTCTAAGAAATTATTGTATTTCTTAAAAAATAAGACCTTCTAAGAAATGCCATTTGTTTATTGATTCAAATCAACAAAATACACACCCTAGACATTATGACACAATTTTATAGGTTGTGCATGCAATTTTCAAGAGGAATAGCTTTGTACCCCTCATTTTTAGAAATCATGTTCTCTTAAAAATTCTTTACTTCTTCAAAACAATACTTTTTGAAAAAACACCATTTGTTTAATAATCCGAATCAACAATGTATGCACATTCTTCATAATCGAATAGTTTTATACATTGCGCACACAATTTGTATGAGGAAGATCTTAGTACCCCTTGTTTATAAAAATCATTATTTAAGATTTTAACCTTTCTTTCTTAAAAAAATGACTTGAAAAAATGTATTTGTTTAAGCAAAGAAACATAAAAAGTATGCACATTTTACATAATTCCACGTTTTATGCATTGTGCATGCTATTGTTAAAAGGAACAACTTAGTATCCATCATTTTTAAAAAGCACAACTTCTAAACACATTAGTTTATTTCTTACAAAAAAAGGCTTTTTAAGAAATTCCATTTGTTTACTAAATTGAATAAAAAAAAGTAAGAAGATTATACCTGATTTCACATTTTCATAAGTTGCGCACACAATTGGTAAAACGAATATATTAGTACCCCTTGTTTTAAACACGAATTTTAAAAATTGACACTTGTTTAACAATTTGAATCAACACCTTTTATATATTGTGCACATAATTGGTGTTGGGAATATCTTAGTACCGTCATTTTTGTGAGATCATGTTTTCTTTTAATACTTTATTTCTTAAAAAACACAATTTAAAAAAAATGACATTTATTTAATAAATCAAATAAACATATTATGCACATTCTACATAATCACACCTTTGTATACGTTATGCACACAAGTGGTAAGACGAATATTTTAGTACCCCACCTTTTCAAAAGTCATGACTTGTCAATAAATTACATTATTTCCTAAAAAACAAAACTTTTAAAAAAACACCATTTGTTTAATAACTCGAATAAACCAACTTTGTGCATTCTACATTATCACACCGTTTTAAAGGTTGTGCACACAATTGGTAAGCAAAATAACTTACTCCCACTCATTTTTAAAAAGCAGGAATTCCAAATAAATTACTTTATTTCTTAAAAGAGAGAGTTTTTTAAAAATGTTAGTTTTTTAATACCCTTTTTTTTTGAAATCATGACTTTGAAAAACATTACTTTATATTTTTAAAATCAAAACTTTAAAAACATCGTTTGTTTAATAAATCAATTAAAAAGGTATGCATATAGATAGTAAGAGGAAGATTTGAGTACCCCTTCTTTTTAAAAATCATGACTTTTAAAAACATTACTTTATCTCTTTAAAAATGAGACTTTAAAAAACACCATTTGTTTAATAAATCAAATAAGTAAAGTATGCACATTATAATTTATCACACCTTTTTATAGGTTGTGCACTGAATTTTTAGGAGCAATATTTTACTATCACTCGTTTTTTAAAAATCGTGGTTTCTAAAACAATTACATTATTTATTAAAAACCACATATTTTTTAAAACCCCCATTTGTTTAATAATTCAAATAAACAAAGTATGCAATTTTATACATAATCACACCTTTTTGTACATTGTGCACAAAATTGGTAAGCGGAATAGTTCAGTACCCCTTATTTTGAAAACTCATGACCTCTAAAATAGATTCTTTAATCCTTAAAAATCTCAAGTTTTTAAGTAACACCATTTAATTAATAAGTTAAATAAACAAAATATGAAAGTTATACTTGATCACATATTTTTATAGGTTGCACCCACAATTGGTAAGAGGAATAACGCTAACCCCTCATTTTAAAAAATTACAACATCTAAACAAATTACTTAATTCAAAAAAAAAGATTTTTAAAAAACATTATTTATTTAATAAATTAAATCAACAAAGTATTCACATTCTACATGATCAAACCTTTTAATACATTGTGATGCAATTAGTAAGATGAATATATTAGTATCCCTCATTTTTTGAAATCATGACTCATAAAACAATTAATTTATTTCTTAAAAAACATGATTTTTAAAAAAATGATATGTATTTAATAAATGGAATAAACAAATTTGGCACATGCTACACAATCTCACATCTTTATACATTATGGACACAGTTTGTAATAGGAATATCTTAGCACCCTTTTTTTTAAAATAGTATTTTCTAAAATGTGATTTATTTAATAAATGGAATCAAGAAAGTATCCACATTCTACATAATGGAACCTTTTTATACATTACACATGCAATTGGTAAGTGTTAGAGTATAGTGTCCCTTCTTTTTAAAAATAATGTATTCTAAGAAATTTCTTTATTTATTAAAAAATAAGACTTTCTAAAAAATGACATTTGTTTATTGATTCAAATGAAAAAAATATGCACCTTATACATGATCACACAATTTTATAGGTTGTGCATGCAGTTGTCAAGAGGAATAGCTTTGTACCCCTCATTTTTAGAAATCGTGTTCTCTAAAAAATTTATTTGCTTCTTAAAAATAAGACTTTTAAAAAACACCATTTGTTTAATAATTTGAGTCAACAAGGTATGCACATTCTTCATAGTAGAATAGTTTTATACATTTCTTGAACAATTTGTCTCAGGAAGAGCTTATTGCCCCTTGTTTCTAAAAATATTGACTTAAGATTTTTTCCTTTGTTTATTACAAAACATTACTTAAAAAAATGCATTTGTTTAATAAATCAAATAGAAAACATATGCAGATTTTAAATAATTCCACATTTTATGCATTGTGCATTCTATTGTTAAAAGGAACTTCTTAGTACCTATCATTTTTAAAAATCACAACTTCTATAAAAATTACTTTATTTCTTAATAAATCAAGACTTTTTAAGAAATCCCCTTTGTCTACTAAATCAAACAAATAAAGTAAGAAGGTTCTACATGGTCGCACATTTGTATAGGTTTCACATGCCATTGGTAAAGGTTGACACTTACTTAACAATTTTAATAAACAAAATATGCACATTATGCATCATTTCGCCATTTTATACCTGTGTTTTTGTAAGATCATGTTTAAAAAAAACTTTATTTCTTTGAAAACATGATTTCAGAAAAACATCGTCATTTCTTTAATAAATTAAATAAACAAATTTTGCACATTCTGGATAGTATAGGTTGTGCACGCAATTGGTAAGAGGAAGATTTTATTACCCCACGTTTTTAAAAGTCATGACTTGTAAAAAAATTAGATTATTTCCTAAAAACGAGACTTTTTAAAAAACACCATTTGTTTAATAAATAAAATAAACAAAGGTCATGCATTCTACATTATCACACCTTTTTATAGGTTGTGCACACAATTGGTAACCAAAATATATTGCTACCACTCATTTTTAAAAAGCGGTACTTCTAAATAAATTACTTTTATTTGTTAAAAAAAAGAGTTTTAAAAAAATGCCAGTTTTTTAATCAATCGAATAATTAAAGTATGCAAACTATACATAATCACACATTTTCATACATTGGATGGAAAATTTGTAAGAGGAAGAGATTAGTACACCTGATTTTCANGCATGCAATTTTTAAGAGGAAGAACTTAGTTCCCCTTTCTATAAAAAAATATGATTTCTATAAAAGTCACACTATTTCTTAAAAATATTACTTTGAAAAAAAATGTCATTTGTTTAATAATTTGATTAAAAACGTTTTGCACATTCTACATGATTGCACACTGTTATAGATTCCACATGTGATTGGAAAGAGATATAAATTAATACCCCTATTTTTCAAAATCATGACTTAGAAAAAAATATTGTATTTCTTTAAAAACATGACTTTTGAAAAACGTCATTTGTTTAATAATTGGACCAACAAAGTATGCAAATTCTATGTGATTGCAAATTTTTATACATTGTGCTCACAATTCGTATGAGTAACATATTAGTACCCATATTTTTTAAATCATGTTTCCTATGGAAAATTACATTATTTCTTAAAAAATTATGACTTTTTATCAAATTCCATTTGTTTATTAAATCAACTTAACAAAGTATGCACATTTCTACATAATTGAACCTTTAAATACATTATGCAAACAATTTTAAACATGAAGAGATTAGTACCACTTCTTTTAAAAATCACGACTTCTAAAAACAGTACTTTATTTCTAAAAAAACATGATTTAAAAAATAACATTTCTTTAATAAATAAGATAAACAATGTAGATTCTACATAATAGCACTTTTAATACCCTACGCACATAGAGGGTAAGCAGAAGAGCTAAGTACCCCTTCTTTTTGAAAATCATGACTTTGAAAAACATTACTTTATCTCTTTAAAAGTGATGCTTTAAAAAACACCATTTGTTTAATAAATCAATTCAGCAAAATTTGTACATTCTACATTATCACACCTTT
>LPNX010211493.1:625108-670897 GCA_001517045.1 Pseudotsuga menziesii
TACGAGGAATAAATTACTCTCACTTGTTTATTAAAAATCGTGATTTCTTAAACAATTACTTTATTTCCTAAAAACACATCTTTTAAAAAACCCCATTTGTTTAATAAATCGTATAAATAAACAAACAATACAATTTTATACAAAATCACACATTTTTGTACATTGCACACAAAATTAGTAAGCTCAATAGTTTAGTACCCCTAATTTTTAAAAATGGTGACTTCTAAAACAAATACATTAATTCTTAAGAAACACAAGTTTTTAAATAACACCATTTAATTATTAAGTTGAATAAACAAAGTATGAAAATTATACTTGATCACAGTTTTTTATAGATTGCAAAAACAATTGGTAAGAGGAATTGCATAGTACCACTCATTTTAAAAAATCACAACATCTAAAAAAATTACTTAATTCATAAAAAAAAAGAATTTTAAAAAAATGTCATTTATTTAATAAATTGAATCAACAAAGTATTCACATTCTATGATAGCACCTTTTTACATTTCTCATCCCATTAGTAAGAGGAATTATTAGTATCCCTTATGTTAATGCCAGAATTTGTTCTGAGACTACAGAAGAACAAGCCAACACAATCTCAATAAAATCAAGTAAGTAAAATAGGTATTCTAGGGTTTTGGTTGTACACTTTGAAGACAAGAGGGTAACAATTCATAAGACCAAAGCAAACACTAAATAATGAGCATTTGAATAAATGAGATGCATAACATAAACACCATAATCCAAACAGAATAAACACACTACTGAGTTTCACCCATAGTCAGTAAGCATTTCAAGCATAAAAAACTTAAACAGGAAATTAATATACCAACTAAGTAATTAACACAAATTAGAAATGAAACTAGTCAATAATCTAAAGGGCATATAGTTGCATATATTTCATAGTTCAGTCATAAAAAACACATAAGATTCTTTACACTTAGCTCATAAACCATCCTGATAGCCTCCCCTTGCAACAAAAATCGAACCCCTGGTCCTTTTTCTAACTTACATTTATCTTGTTCCTTCAAAAATAGTTGCATAACTAAACCCTAACTAATTTTAGGTCATCTATCGAATAGTTCAAAACAAACTATCATTACACAAAAATAAAATAACTTTTCAAACTAACTAATAACTGCTCTTCTTAAAAAACTTTACAAGTCTTTTGCTGCTTGAGCTAATAGCTCAATTCCCTTCAAAGCCTGAGCTTTCCTTCTAGCTTTTAGATGGTCTGCTTCCAAGTATGCAACTCTCTTTGTTAACTCCTCATTCTACTGTGTCAGCTCCTGGATAGTTTGCCTTAGCTCTGTGAACTGATTCTCTATTTTTCTTTTCCTTTTAAGAGCTTCTTTAGAAATTGCAATGAATTCCTGGTAGTGACTATTCACTTCTTCCAAGTCTTCTCTAAGTCTCCTATTTGCAGTAACTAATCCATCATTAGTTTCATGCATATATTCAATTTGATGCATGTATTTCTTAATGCTCCTTTGCAGATTTTCCTTTTTAGAATCAATACATTTACTTTCTGATATTGGTTGCATCCCTTCTGGTGTCCATGGGATTTTTAGCTTCTTGCATATTTCTTCATCCTCCTTCATAAGCTTTGTGAAGGTCATAGGAACTTCTGGATGTTCTTCAGCTTCAACATTGCACTGAAATTCTTCTTCAATTATCTCTCTTTTCTCCATACAAGAACTCTTTATATCATTTTGCTGCTGTTCTTGAATCATCTGATTTTGAACGTCCATGAAAATTTCTGAGATCTTAGTATCACTGAAGACTGATTTATTGTAATGCCCCCAAGTACAAACTATGTTTTATTATTATTATTATTAAATGTTGACTATCTATGATTTCATAAATTGTGGTCGATAGAGAATCTGCCAAAGTTCAGGGAGGACTATGTAATAATCTAACCTTGGGGTTAAGGACAATGAGAAAAAGACAAAAAATAGATGCAACAAATAAGGTGGAAGCAGCCAGGTTAAAAGAGGAAATCTGTAGGAAACAGTATAGGACAGAGACTGGCTAACTTTAGGGGAATGGAATAAAATAAGTGTCAGGAGTGCAGAATCAGCATAGACACATCCCTAAAATGGGGGGTACCATTAGCCTTGGGAATTCCAATGAGGAAGGGGAGAGGGCTAACGAGGAAAGACCTAGGAAAAAACAAAAGAGGATCCAAGGAAAATGAGCAGAAAAAGACCATATGGTGTAGGAATGACGCTGCTGAGTATGCGGGGAAAATGACTCTTGCTGTGAGAGTGTTTACTGTTGGGCATGATGGCCTGTTGACAGACTAAAAAGTTGAAGATGAAGTTAGCGGTCCTTACTATTGTCTTGCGAGGTTTAGCTCGGGGGTGACTAGGAGGAAAAGGAACTCATCCTAGTCTACGGTTTAGAGGAACATGGCTGCTTCATCTATAGTTCGGTACTTCTAATTTACAAGTTTTAAGATATGAGTTTGTTTGATCATTTATGTATGCTGTAACATAAATTATTTCTTTTTCGATTATTTCATTATCTGTATGTGAAATTTCATAGGCATAATCTAGAAGTAGAATTATCTCTTCCATTCAAATGCTCCTTGGTTCAGAAGTGGATTTTATATACATGCATATGCCTTGAATAATATCTAAATGCTCCTAGATAAGAAGGGGATTCTATATACATGCATATACTATGAATCGATATTTGAATGCTCTTTAGTTCAGAAGTGGGTTTTATATACAGGTGCTTGTGATGTGAATAGTAGTATGGTTTTTATCTAATGCTGCCACTGTGGAGTAAAGATCTAAATGTTATTCCTAAGATCTAGACTCTGTATAGGGTGATTTTTTTTCATGGCATTTTTGTTTAACACTGGTCACAATCGAGGTCGTTAAGGCTGCACTAGAAGATTAATGTCCTCCCTGCACCCCTCATTTTTTTTACTACTTGTATAGGTAGGTTTTAAAGGAATGATCGAGAGGAAATGTTTTTTTAAAAACGAGCCACCTGCGCTGAGTAAACAGAAAGGACACACAACCCCAAAACATGCAGGACCAGGCTCTGCCTTTAAATGCCCGACCATGTCTTTAATTTGTAACCCTAACATTTTCTCCCAACATGGAAGTTTGGGCCTTAAAACGAATCAAGGTAACCATAGAAATTTCGGTACATTGTGGGGATTTATTCCTGAGACTAAACAGTCAAATGAAATATTTTTTTATGCAAGACAAACAGCGTAGCCCCATGTGCTACGCGTAACCACTCACCTCACATAGAAGCTTTGAGTCGAGGTTTAACTGAGCTAGGAAAAATGTAGGGTCGGGTTACCCTTTTCAACCACAATCAAAACCAAGGTTATGCAGGGGCGAGACAAGGGTTTCGAGAAAACCTTATGATAGTACCCTTATTGAAGTTCACGAGGAGGTATCCTTTCCTCGACTTGGTAAAGTAAGAGGTTTCAAAATTTGGAGAGACCCTAGGTGTTATCAGACCTGGGAAGGGTAAATTGCAAAATTTACACTATTTTATACAAAAATTTTAGGACTACCTCGCTAAACAGACAAAGTATGCGACCAAGCAAAATATTAAGAGTTTCTGTTCAAACATTAACCTTCCTTTTTTACAAAGAAGCTAATAACTTCAGTATGAAGCCCTAGGAAACATAGTAGGGCCATTGTTTTCACACCCAGTGTCACAGCTTAAAACAAAAACAAAAAGAATTTCTATTACAGTCCCTTAAGGGAAACTGACAATCCAAATTTATTACAAACAGTAATTCGTAAAATACCATAATTATATGACAGTGAGCTTTCCATGATGTGGCTTCCAAGTTACCATTACATACTTGGGAATTCATCAAACCATAGACAAATCAAACCCTGGAACCCTCAGTTTCCCATACTGGCGCCAATTACGAAACCCTTTTCTAATCTTGTGATGCCCTACAGCCAATAGAGATTCAACTCAAGGATGATAAATCTGCTTACCCGGAGAAGGCCTCTTGTACCCAACTGAGAGACCACACATTTGGAACCTGCAAACCAAGCGACAAGGATCACATTTTCCTTAGTGGAATGTTAACCTTCAAAACCCCAAAGAAAGAAACTATGCAGTTAGGGAATTGAGTGTGTTTATACCTATTACAAATAGTCGAAATGAATGAAGTTCACCAGCCTCACCTGGCAAAATGGACTCGAACCAGTTTTTGCTGCAGGCGGGGTAAGGGTAGATTCCAACATGTTTCCCTCCTAAGGACTAACCTCCAGACCCTCATCGGTTCTATATCAAAAGAACTCGAACACCAAATATCAAGTCTTGTTTATTACCACTGAATCGATGGCGCCTTGGAGGTGACTCTTAACTAACCCAAAGGCCACGGGTACAAAAGCGTTAAAGACCATATTAATAACGGAAGGACAAATGAGGCTACTAATAGTTGAAAACTCATCATAACCCATGTGACTATGGGGACCATCACATCCCATGCTGATTTGGTAAGTACTCTAAGGTGGCAGTTGCATGGTCAACCAAGGATACATAGAACACCCAGTGTTTTCCCTCATCTTCAATTTATGGAGTTTGGAATTGGTTGTCACCCATGGCCAGTGTTAACTTAGTCAAAAACCTTGTTCATAGCTGAACCTTGCTCTTAGCACCTTAGGTTAGCATTTATATGCTTGAACCTATGCAGACCTTGGTTAAGCCAAGAATGTTCGAGCCCTTCCTTTTGAAAGTCAGCCTGCATGGGATTTCGATACATTAGAACCTTACAAATTAAAATATTTATGTTTATGCTAGGTAGCGTTGTGTTGTTTTTAAACATTCTAATTAAGGAGTATAGTGTTTTTACATAGGAAAGCCTTCTCGAACCTTCTTGCACCTATCACATGAAGAGGGTGGTTAGTCGGAGCCAAGTAGCAAAATTATCAACCATGAGGTCTACTCTACCGATAATAGGACCTATAAGCAAAGTACTTCAAAAGAAATTGTATCAAACCTAACTTACAGCCCTTAGTGGTATGTTTTCACAGTTTTGCTTATCTAGTTAAACATGGTGTAACTTCAAAAAGGGGGTCAGATAGTGAGACTTGATGTACATTTGAAACTCACCTAATCCAACAATGAAATTTACCTTTCGAGAATGAAATATTTATGCAAGGTTAAAATGCCATGAGGAAATAAATAAAAAAATTGGGGTATTTTACATATGGTATCAGAGCGCAGGTTCAACCCTACAGCCTATTGGGTGCACCTCATTTCTTTTGTTTAATTGCATAAAATATATTCAATTTAATAGCACTCTAAAAAAATATCGGAATGTTTTGTTGCATACTTGTGAATTTTTGGTGATTTACAGGAATTATTTTGGCCTCTCCAATTGAGAATGAGGACCAACCTAAAAACCCTAAACAAGCACCACCAGCCATGCAATCAGCAGTAGAACATTCTGAAGCCAGTCAAGTGCTGGAAACTATGAGGCATCTAATCATTGAAATAAAAATCTATAAAGCGGATAATGAATAGCTCAAGAGAGCACAAGAAAAGCAACAGGAGATCAATGAGATCTTACTACAAAGTCTACATGAAATAAATAATAGCAAGGAACCACGAACCGAGACAAGAAGGGGTCCTGAAAGGGAGGAGAGCACAGAAAGAAAGAGTAGTTCCTCTATTGAGACCCAGAATTCTGAAAATTAGGTCAAGACTGGTAGAAAGAGAAAGGTCGATCATCTGGAAGGTGAGTTCAAGAAGATCAAACCCACTAATTTTGGCGGGGAATCCAAGACGGGGGAGGAAGTAGAGGCATGGTTGCTAGAAATTAAGAAATATTTATAGATTTACAACTATTCCAGCAACACGAAAGTCTGAATGGCAATTTACAATCTTAAAGGCAAAGCTAGTATCTGGTGGCAGGATCTCAAAATCTCGCACGGACTCAAGGAGAAGAATCTAGAATGGGCTAAGTTCAAAAGGTTGTTTAAGAAACAATACCTATGTGAGATTTACTACGAAAGGAAAACCAAAGACTTTTACCAGTTAAGACTTGGCCAGATGGCCATGGAGGATCTCATTAACAAATTTTTAGACCTGCTGCAGTTCATACCCTATATAAAAGAAGAAAAGGTGAAGGTGCAGAGGTTCCTAAGCTACTTGCAACAGGCTTACAAGGATAGAATTGAATTTGACAACCCAAAAACCTTGGATGAGGTGCTGAGGAAAACCAGGTTGTGTTTTGAGCAGTTTAAATAGCAGAACGATCCATCAAGAATGTTGAAGGACAAGAAGCCAGAGAGGTTCAGTCAACAAAGGAAGGTATTCAGACCACCGCTATTCAGAAATACCTTGAGAAATTTCCAAGGAAGGCCTTACAATAAAAATGGACAGCCCCCACCAAGGGATGTTAAGTTGACCAGTCTAGGAATAAAAGGGACTGATGGGGTTCCCAAAGAACCTCTGAGCTATTGGGAATGTGGAGAACCCCATTTGAAAAGATAGTTTCCACGCCTAAATGGGGAAAACAAGATCTTACACAACATTCAAGAAGCTTCTACGATTATTTAAATTGGCAAGAATTTCCACAGAATTAATGCGGCCTTGGAGGATCGGCAAGCCGACCATCAATCTGCTATAGTGGAAATTGAAGGTACTATTTCAAATCACACCATTTCTATATTAATTGATCAAGGAGCTACATTAAGCTATATTTCTCCAAGGACGGTGGAGCTCTGCCAACTCACTAGGGTAAGGCATACAAAACCATTGTTGGTCTAGTTGGCCATAAGGGAAAAAAGGAAGGTAACAGATTTTATTGTTGGTTATGAGGTTAAATTGCAAGACCATAAAACCAAGATTGACCTAAATTTTTTGCCCTTAGGATCATATGACATGATAATTGGCATGGATTGGCTAGAAATAAATAAGGTAGTGCTGAGCTATTTTTCAAATACCTTTACCTAGATTACTGAAGACCAAGTCCTTCGGACGGTAAGGAGGTTGCCCAAACCTATCTTGGTAAGACAAAATTCTGCTATGCAACTAAATAAATGCCTGAGAAAGGGTTGTAAACTATATGCAGTTAGAGTTACTGACTTGCTCCTAAATGAAAACCAAACCCCTCTAAAATAGCACTTGGTTCTAGATGAGTTCCCTGATGTATTTCCAGAGGAAATACTGGGACTACCTCCTCAACGGGAGATTGATCTCTCCATTGAGCTACTACCCGGATCTACACCTATGTCAAAGGTGCCTTATCAGATGAGTATTCCAGAGCTGACTGAACTAAAATTTCAATTGAAAGAAATTTTAGAGAAAGGATATATAAGGCCTAGTGTGTCTCCCTGGGGTGCACTGGTCTTGTTCATTGAAAAAAATTATGGGACCTTAAGAGTTTGTATTGACTACTGGCATTTAAACAAAGTAACCATAAAGAATAAGTGTCCCCTACCCAAAATCAATGACCCATTAGATCAAGTATGGGAGGAAAGAATCTTCTCCAAGCTGGATTTACGATCTGGCTATCACCAAATTTGAAGAGAGAGTGAAGACACAAACAAGACTACCTTCAGGACCCGCTATGGGAACTACGAAATCATAGTGATCCCATTTGGTTTAACTAATTCCCATGCCACGTTTATGTGCCTAATGAATGACATTTTTAACAGATATCTAGATCAGTTTGTACTGATCTTCATCGATGATATCCTGATTTACTCTAAAACCGAAGAAGAACATCAACTTCATTTAAGGATAGTGTTGCAAACCTTGAGGGGGCACCAACTATATGCCAAGTTGGAAAAGTGCGAATTCTTTAAGATTGAAATCCAGTACCTGGGTGATGTTATATCCAAGGATGGGATTTATGATAGATCCAAAGATAGAAAAGGCCATATATGACTGGCCAGTACCCAAGGACGTGACTGACATTTGGTCATTTAAGGGACTTACCGGCTATTATCGTAGGTTTACCGAAGGATTCTCCAAAATTGCATACCCCATTACCTCCTTACAAAAGAAGGGGGTAAAGTTTGTTTGGTCATCAAGGTGCCAAGAAAGCTTCGATAAACTTAAAGAGTTACTAACTAGGGCCCCTATCCTAAAGGTGGCCGACCCCCTTAAAAACTACACAGTTTGTATAGATGTCGGCTTAGAAGGAGTAGGAGGGGTTTTGTCCCAAGAAGGACATGTGGTTTGTTATGAGTCCCACAAGTTGAAAGATCATGAGTGTAACTACGTGGTCCACAACTTAGAACTAGCAACTGTGGTGCACGCTCTAAAAATGTCGCGACACTACTTACTGGGAAACTAATTCCTTTTACTGACTGATAACACTTGTGTGAAAAATTTGTTTACGTAGTCTGGTCTAAATTCTCAACAAGTAAGATGGACGGCCTTCCTCGGTGAGTTCAACTTTGAGGTAAGGCATATAAAAGGTAAGCAAAAAAAGGTTGCGGATGCATTAAGTCGGAGGAATCATGGGATTAGTGAGGTAACCTTGAGACAGCCCAAAATTGACCTCTTGGACAAGGTCAAGGAAGCAAGCACTCGGGACACCGATTATAATAAACTATTCAGTAGAATACAAAATAATGAGATGAATTTAGATGGGGAAGTTTTTAAAGTTAACCAAAAGGGCTTTATTTGGTTTAAGGATAGGTTGTGCATACCTAATAACTTGGAAATCAAGCTATTTATTTTAAACGAGATGCACAAACCTCCATTTGCAGGTCATCCAGGTTGCCAAAAGATGATAACTGCTCTGAGGAAGCAAATCTTTTGGCCTGGTTTAAAATCTGATGTAGTTGAGTATCTGTCTAAATGCATAGAATTTCAGCAAGCTAAGACAGAGCAAGGACATCCGACTAGCTTATTACAGCCTCTACCTATACCCCAGTTGAAATGGAAGATCATATCCCTGGATTTCATCATAGGTTTACCGAAAACACAGAAACAACATGATTCTATCATGGTGGTAGTGGACAAGTTAAGCAAATCTGCACATTTCATTCTGGTAAAATCAACACATAAGGTGGCTAATATTGCAGAAATATCTCTAAAAGAGATATTCCGATTGCATGGTGTACCAAAAATTGTAATATCAGATAGGGATGTGAAATTTACATCAAATTTCTGGAAATTTTTGTTTGCAGGTTTAGAAACCAGGATCAACTTTAGCACTAGTTACCACCCGGAAATGGATGGGCAGACAAAACTTACCAACCACACCATCGAAAACATGTTAAGAATGTATGTTATGAAAAGACCCACTAAGTGGGAAAACTATTTGCACTTGGTGGAGTTTTCTTATAATAATGGTTATCAGGCCTCAGCTAAAATGAGTCCATTTGAAATTTTATATGGAAAGAAATGCATTACCCCTGTCAGTTGGGATAATCCTGTGGATCATGTATTAATTGGACCTGAGCTATTACAAGAGATGGAACAAACAGTTCTTGAAGTGCAGAAGAATCTAAAAGTGGCTCAAGATCGAGAAAAGTGCTACACAGACTTAAAAAGAAAACATAAGGAGTTTTGTGTTGGTGACCATGTGTACCTATGGGTCAAACCTAAGAAGAGTTCCCTCAAGCTAGGGAGCGGAAAGAAACTAGGTCCAGGATTCTGTGGACCTTTCAAAGTCCTAGAGAGAATCAAGCCAGTAGCTTACAAACTGGCCCTACCTGTTCATTTAAAGATTCATAACGTTTTTCACGTTTCATTGTTAAAGAAATATGTATATGGCTCTGCTCACATTATCGATTAGAGTGTGGTATAGGTGGAACTCGAAGGATAATTTCAGGTGGAACATGCATGCATTTTAGACAAGAAAGAAATAGTACTTTGGAACCAAGTCATCGCTCGGGTAAAAGTGCAATGGAAGCACTTTAGCCCCGAGGAGGCAACTTGGGAGCTAGAGGAAGAAATGTGAATAAAGTACCCTAGCAAGCCAATGGGGAAGGATCAACACTAAGAGCAATGTTCAAAATAAGGGGGTGTGGATGTAATGCCCCCAAGTACAAACCATGTTTTTATTATTATTATTAAATGTTGACTATCTATGATTTAATAAATTATGGCGGATAGAGAATATGCCAAAGTCTGGGGAGGAATATGTAATAATTTAACCTTGGGTTTAAGGACAATGAGGAAAAGAAAAAAAATAGATGCAACAAATAAGGTGGAAGTAGCCAGGTTAAAAGGGGAAACTTGCAGGAAACAACATAAGACAGAGACCTGCTAACTTCAGGGGACTGGAATAAAATAAGTGTCAGGAGTGTAGAATCAGCACAGACACATCCCTAAAATGGGGGATACCATTAGCCCTGGGAATTTTGGTTAGGATGGGGAGAGGGCTAATGAGGAAATACCTAGGTAAAAAAAAAGAGAATCCAAGCAAAAATGAGCAGAAAAGGAGCATATGGTGTAGGCAGGAC
Source organism: Pseudotsuga menziesii (assembly GCA_001517045.1). Classification (NCBI taxonomy): domain Eukaryota; kingdom Viridiplantae; phylum Streptophyta; class Pinopsida; order Pinales; family Pinaceae; genus Pseudotsuga; species Pseudotsuga menziesii. Next base: position 635,530 of record LPNX010211493.1, read on the forward strand.
ATTGCCGAGTATGCGGGGAAAAGGATTCTTGTTGTGAGAGTGCCTGTTGTTGGGCATGATGGCCTATTGATAGACTGAAAAGTTGAAGCTGAAGTTAGCAGTCCTTACTAATGCCTTGTGAGGTTTGGCTCGGGGGTGACTAGGAGGAAAAGGAGCTGATCTTAGTCTATGGTTGGGAGGAACGTGGCTGCTTCGACCATAGTTCAGTACTTCTGATTTACAGGTTTTAAAATATGGGTTTGTTTGATCGTTTATGTATGGTGTAACATGAATTATTTCTTTTTTGATTATTTCATTATCTGTATGTGAAATTTCATAAGCATAAGCTACAAGTAGAATTATCTCTTCCATTCAAATGTTTCTTGGTTCGGAAGTCGATTTTATATACATGCATATGTCACAAATAATATCTAAATGCTCCTGGTTAAGAAGGGGATTTTATATACATGCATATACTATGAATAAATATTTGAATGCTCTTTAGTTCAAAAGTGGGTTTTATAAATAGGTGCTTGTTCTGTGAATAATAATATGGTTTTTATCTAATGCCGCCACTCTGGAGTAAAGATCTAAATGTTATTCCAAAGACCTAGACTCTATACACGGTGATTTTTTTTCCCAACATTTTTTTTTAATACTGGTCTAAATCAGGGTCACTAAGGCTGCGCTAGAAGATTAATGTCCTCCCCACTACCTTAATTTTTTTACTACTTGTATAGGTAGGTTTTAAATGAATGATCAGGAGGAAAATTTTTAAATAAGACGAGCCACCTATGTTGAGCAAACAGAAAGGACACACGACCCAAAAACATGCAGGACTAGGCTCTGCCTTTAAATGCCCAACCATGTCTTTAACTCGTAACCCTAAAATTTTCTCCCAAGCTGGAATTTTGGGCCTTAAAACAAATCCATGTAGCCATAGAAGTTTTGGTACATTGTGGGGGTTTATTCTTGAGAGTAAACAGTCAAACTAAATAATTTTTTTATGCAAGAAAAACAGTGTAGCCCGATGTGCCACGTGTAACCACTCACCTCACACACAAGCTCTAGGTGGGGGCTTAACTGAGCTAGGAAAAACGTAGGTTCAGGTTACCCTTTTCAACCACTATCAAAACCAAGGTTATGCAGGGGAGAAAAGGGGTTTTTGGGAAAACCTTATGACAATACCCTTATCGAAGTTCATGAGGAGGTATCCTTTCCCCGACCTGGTAAAGTAAGCGGTTTAGAAGGTTGGCAAGACCTCGGGTGTTCTCAGAACTGGGAAGGGTAAATTGCAAAATTTACACTATTGTATACAAACTTTTTAAGACTACCTCACTAAAAATACAAAGTATGTGACCAAGCAAAAGATTAAGAGTTTCTGTTCAAACATTAACCTTCCTTTTTTTATAGAGAAACTTATAACTTCAGCATGAAGCCCTAGGAAACATAGCAGCGCCATTGTTTTCACACCGAGTGTCACAGCTTAAAACAAAAACAAAAAGGAAAGTCTTATACAGTCCCTCAAGGGAAACTAACAGTCCAAATTTATTACAAACAGGAATTCATAAAATACCGTAATTATATGACAAGTGAGCTTTCCACGCTGTGGCTTCAAAGGATGATAAATCTGCTTACTCGGAGAAGGCCCCTTGCACCCGACTGAGAGACCACGTGTTTGGAACTTGCAAACCAAGCAACACGGATCAAATTTTCCTTAGTGGGACGTTAACCTTGAAAACCCCAAAGAAAGAAACTAAGCAGTTAAGGCACTGAGTGTGTTTATACCTGTTACAAATAGTTGAAATGACCGAAGTTCACCAACCTCGACCTAGAGCTCGCAGTGTAAGTAAGCATCACTGTAAGTATCCACTATAAACCTCTGTCAAGTTATAGCTATAATTGATAGGATTGATGACTGAAAGCTTCGAATGACTGAAACGACATTTGGCGACGAACCCACTAGGGGGAAAGGGCTTTCCGGAAAAGGGGAACTGAGAAACTCAATGAATAAATCAATGTGTGCTTGTAAATACTAAGAGAATAAGAGGTAATGTTTAATCACTAGCATGACAGTCCTTGGTATATAAGGTGGGGTCGATTAAGAAAACAAATGCTTTACTTATTGAGGAAATGAGGGGGGCATGTAGATTGTTGGATTATAGTAGTTAATTGTTGGAGTATAGTAGTTAACTCGGTCATGTTATACGATTCCACTATGCTCAGTTGATTATTATTAATAGTATGTACCTACGGATAGGGAAAGAGTATCTTGCTTGTAAGTAGACAACTCCATTAAGATAAATATAATATATGTATGTATTCCTCGAATGAAAAGTATAGATATATGTATAGAGAAAGAAGAAAAGTATTAGAAGGCATAAGACTTCTATGAATACCTCTTATGCTACCCTAGATACCGTTCCAATATCTTATGCATAATTAAAAGGTTGGCATAATATTACAAGACATGTGTTAATAAAAGGAACTTTAACTTCCTCTCTACACCACATAAAGGGAATACAAGAGATTTTTAATGCTTTTGTCTCATGTGACAATTGTGACCTCCTACCAAAAAAGATAGGATTGTATGACAGCTTTTAAAAGGGGAACATTTAATAGATGATGCACAACCAATTTTAAATAAAGAGGCATAGTATCATAGTACGACTTTTGTAAGTTTTACTTTTTAAGGCATTATTTTAAAGAAAAATATTTCTTTAGTGGATTGTGTCATGTAAGAGCATCAATGTCCCACTAAATTCCCAAAAGTCAAGATCGAGATTTAAAAAGGTTAATTTAATTATACTGGAAAAGTTAAAAGAAAAAGGGGGGTGCAAGTCCTTTATATTAACCCTTATTAATAACCCAATGCCTTGGTATAGAGAAAAAGGGGGAACATTAAAACACGTAAAGGTTGGAATAATGCTTTGTATTAAAAACTAAGAGATACTTGTTTTGAACAAAAAAAAGATTAAAAATATGCTAATCCCACATGCACTGGGAGAGAAAAGACTTGAAACGCTACGGGTTATTTAAAGGAGAAAAGATGCATGTGAAAAAGGGGGAAGCCTTTTGGAAGTTGGAGAACTTACCAAGGGTTCATCGGCGAAAGGAACCGAATCCAACTCTATAAAGGGCGCGATTCGCCAGCTATTACTCTACGAGAATGGTCAGCAATAGCTATTTTTTATCCTGCGTTTTCCTTCTGGAGCATGGTATGTTCTGCTATTTCTGCTTTGAATGCGTGCATTATTTTGAGAAAAAGAGAGCTCGCTTTCTACAGTTTTAGTAAGGTCCTGTGTGGTTTGATTTTGTGCAAGTATGCAGTCTCTGTTTTGCAAGCCGAATTACCTGTGATATTGTACTTGTTTTTCTTTTAAAAGACATGTGTTTATGAGATGCCCTGGGGATCACAGCATCTGGGAGAAATGATATCCACACTGCTTATAAGAGTGATCTCTATGTTTATGGGGGACAGTACGTTTTGCTCTCCGCGTATATGAGAAGGATGATTCCCATCCTTGCGCAAATGATCTTGGTGATTTCAAATGCCTGTGATATTGATCATCTATTATATACCTGCATTTTGTGGAGGTTAGACTACGATTTGTGTTCCTTCCTCTCCAATGTATGCGTTGGAGGATGGACCAATCTCTGCCTACATAGGGATGGGGATTTTATTCACTGCATGTCGACCGAGAACATGTATGTATTCTATCCAATGCATGCGATTGGAAGGGTTCCATAATTTGATAAGGATCGATTTCTTCCGTTTTGATGATTCCAACATTTTATCTGGTGCCTGGTATGTCTGACCCAATGGCTATGTTTTTGCAAACTTCCTTTCTGCATTTTCATTTAGAAAGAAACTGATTCTGAAAACAACATTATGAATAATCTTTTCTGCATCAAAGACCTGAAATAGGATCTCATTTACTTGTGTTATGGAATGTATCCTTTCTATGTTGTGAGCACGATATCATAGATTGTGAGTTAGATACCATTTCCTAGCTTATGATCTGAAATTTTACATGTACTTATCTATGTGGATAAATTAGCATCACTAGCATTTTTTTACAGATCTAAACCCCATCGTTGGTTTCCAGCCTGCATGTGCTTTATGTTGGGGATCGTTCTCATCATGAACCCCATTGTTGATGTCCGAGCCTACGTGTGCATGTAGTATTAATCAACTAGACTCTGAACTCCATCGTTTTGTTCAAACAAAGATTACATTTGTGAATCACAAGCTGCCTAGTTTTCCATTTTTCTTTATCTGGGATATTTTAAGACCTAGTTGTTTGTTGTATAACTGTTTTCTTTGTCATATGGATTACGTTATTATTCTTTGGAATTTTTCGGTTCGTTTGCGGATTTGGCGTTAGAAATGTGTATTATTGCATTCATTTAATGGAAGAGTTTAAAATATAAGGTCATCGGGCTCTACCTTCATTGGAGTGATTTTGGACTGGCATTTTGTAGCTTTACCAAATGAGGTGGAGCGCCCCAAGCGGCTCTACTATTGTAGGTTTAAGGACCTTTGATGGGTTTTCCCACTGGCCATCGTGCACCCACTAATAAACCTTACCTAGCGTGCATTCTGGAGTAAGATGGTCGGCATCTCTGCTTTTTCCTGGTTTTTCATATGATTCCACTTTTCTTTTAATTCAATTTTTACTACGTCTAAATGACTGTAAGCGGTTTTTGCATGTGTGATCAGATTAAGTGATTAGATTAAGTATATCTGAATGATAGTAGGTAGAACTAATGCATCTAAATGATTGCAAGCAGTTGGATGCATGGTGTTATCAGATTTCATACATCCAGATGATTATAGCAGAATCAATGCATCTGAAAGATTGTGTGGGCTTAATTGAACTAGGTTCAAGGACAGGAGTTAGATAGCTAATCCTTTTAAATACTAGAAATTGCTATATAAACACCATCTTTTCATATGTTAAATACAAGCTAACAATATATCTCTTAATGGGTGGCTAAACCGGTGATCGTGTTTTGGGGAAAATTCCTTACCATAGTGGGTTCGTCGCCCCGCTCGGGGGTGACTCTAGGCGGAAGAACGCACGCCAGATAGAGTCAGTAGGTTGGGTGGAAAGTCGAAGTGAAGCTTTCAGTCGGTCCAGTCTTTTAAAAAAGTTGTATTTTAGTTTTGATTTCTAGTTATTAGTGTTAGTTGTTAAAGTAGCTAGCTGCATTTATAAAATGAGTTTATATTTTCCTCTTTGAATTGTTGAATATTTTAATGCTAAGTTGTGAAGCGCAGGGAAGGAGTCGTAATGAGGATGAGAATGATGAAACTGCCTTGGGGATTCTTGTCCCTTCGCCTCTTGTTTGTGTGTGGAAGAGAAATGCTTGCTATAAGATTGGTGATATGGTTTTATTCATGCATAACTAAAATTGTAGAACGAAGCATTGTATCTGTCATGCCTATGATTGAATAACTTATGAATAGAGAAGGATCTCCTAGTTGTGATTGTATAAGAATTATTGAAATGCTTGCAGCACAAGTAGTGAATCATCCTCAAATGACAAGAACTCAAGGTAATTAGAATGAACTCATGGAAAATTATAAATGAACATAATCTACATGTAATTGTGTATGTCTCCTATATAAACTGGTTGTAAAGTAAGTGACAAATGGAGGCAGTCAAGTTAACCTCCTCGTATTCCTTGCTTGTAGTATGAAATGTGTCTTATGACTTAAGTTGGTTTAAGAGTTATGCAAAGTAGCATAAGGATCACATGGAAAAATAAAGAATATGCATATTATCATTTGGTATTCCTTAAGGATGTATTTATGGTCAAACAATGTAAGGATGAGCTTAATCCAATGGGTGTAACTAAGTCTTCGTGAAGTAGAGAAAAACAGTTTCAAGGATAAATTCCAGTTCATTCGGGATGTCACAAGTTGAGTGTCCTTAAAAATTGTTATCTTAGGTGCTTTTGGTATAATTACTTTTTATTTATTCTCATGGTGAGGAAGTCTTTTATGTCTATGAAGGACTGTTTAGGGAAGATTGCTTCTTAATATTTATAAAGACGATAGACAGTCTAGCAAGGGAGAAGAATTTTATTCCGTAAGGCCCTTTGATAATTATTATAAGTATGAAGCATTAGAGATAAAGGGAAGGGCTAATTTTAAATAAAAATGGTGATTTTGCAATACGCTCAATTTTCATTATCTAAGTACCCAAGAGTGGTGGTATCTTTATTTCAATGGATAATTAACTGAAGAAAATCTCTTACCACTTTCTGGATCGATACAGGAAAGTAATATTGTAAAAGTTAGTTAAAGCATGTTACTGTCATCTTACTATTCTACTGTTTTCGGGGAACTATGATGATAACATGTTAAAGATAATTCTCAAATGATTGTTTACAATGTGCATGAATCTTTCTTAACAAGGTTTCTGCTAACAGATTTGACTCCTTTGTAGTAATAAAAAAAATAAAAAATCTCTGCACACATTGGCACCTAGGTATAGGAGCGGCACTACACAAGCTCTAGGTGGGGGTTTAACTGAGCTAGGAAAAATGTAGGGTCAGGTTACCCTTTTCAACCACTATCAAAACCAAGGTTATGCAGGGGAGAAAAGAGGTTTTTGGGAAAACCTTATGACAATACCCTTATCGAAGTTCATGAGGAGGTATCCTTTCCCCGACCTGGTAAAGTAAGCGGTTTAGAAGGTTGGAAAGACCTCAGGTGTTCTCAGAACTGGGAAGGGTAAATTGCAAAATTTACACTATTGTATACAAATTTTTTAAGACTACCTCACTAAAAATACAAAGTATGCGACCAAGCAAAAGATTAAGAGTTTCTGTTCAAACATTAACCTTCCTTTTTTTACAGAGAAACTTATAACTTCAGCATGAAGCCCTAGGAAACATAGCAGGGCCATTTTTTTCACACCGAGTGTCACAGCTTAAAACAAAAACAAAAAGGAAAGTCTTATATAGTCCCTCAAGGGAAACTAATAGTCCAAATTTATTACAAATAGGAATTCATAAAATACCGTAATTATATGACAAGTGAGCTTTCCACACTGTGGCTTCCAAGGATGATAAATCTACTTACTCGGAGAAGGCCCCTTGCACTCGACCGAGATACCACGTGTTTGGAACTTGCAAACCAAGCAACACGGATCAAATTTTCCTCAGTGGGATGTTAACCTTGAAAACCCCAAAGAAAGAAACTAAGCAGTTAAGGCACTGAGTGTGTTTATAACTGTTACAAATAGTTGAAATGACCGAAGTTCACCAGCCTCACCTGGAACAACGGACTAGAACCAGTCCTACTACAGGTGGGGTAAGGGTTGTTTTCCAACGTGTTTTCCTCCTATGGACTAACCTCTAGACCCTCACTGGTTTTGGCTAGAAAGAACTCAAACACCAAATACCAAGTCCTATTTATTACCACTGAACCGATGGCACCTTGGAGCTAACTCTTAATTGACCCAAAGGCTACGGGTAAAAAAGTATTAAAGATGATATTAATAATGGAAGGACAACTGAGGCTATTGACAGTTGACAACTCATCATAACTCGTGTGACTATGGGGACCATTACATCCTGCGCTGAGCTGGTAACTACTCTGAGGTGGTAGTTGCATGGTTAACCAACGACACATAGAACACCCTTTGTTTTCCCTCATCTTCAATTCATGGAGTTCAGAATTGGCTGTCACCCACTGCTAGTGTTAACTTAATCGAAAACCTTGTTCAAAGTTGAACCTTGTTGTTAGCACCTTAGATTAGCATTTATACGCTTGCACCTATGCATACCTTGGTTAAGACAAGAACGTTCGAGCCCCTCCTTTTGACAATCATCTTGCATGGGATTCCAATACATTATAACCTTACAAATTAAAAGATTTATGTTTATGCTAGGTAGCGTTGTGTTGTTTTTAAACATTCTAAGCAAGGAGTATAGTGTTTTTACCTAGGAAAGCCTTCCCAAACCTTCCTGCACCTGTCACATGAAGAGGGTGGTTAGATAGATCCAAGTAAGCAAAATTATAAACCATGAGGTCTACTCTGCCAACAATAGGACCCATAACCAAAGTACTCCGAAAGAAATTGTATCAAACCTAACTTACAACCCTTATTGGCATGTTTTCACAGTTTTGATTGTCTAGTTAAACATGGTGTAACTTCAGAAAGGGGGTTAGACAGTGAGACTTGATGTACATTTGAAAACTCACCTAATACAAGAATGAAATTTACCTTTCGAGAATGAAGCATTCATGCAAAGTTAAAATGCTATGAGGAAATTAAAAAAAAAAAATTGGGGTAGTTTACATTTATCTTTTGACACTATTGATTTTTTACCTTTCATAACTTCTTTGTTGTCATATTCACTATCTTCCAATTTCTCTAGAGATGATGAATCTTCTATTATTGTAACATTTTCCTTAGCCAGTTTGGGATTTAATAGCTTCTTCATTGTAAACTACCTCAAAAATTTATTTTATTTTCTTTATTCAAGGTATATATATAATTTATGTTTTCCTTAGAACTTCAAGATATAGTTCAATATTTGCATAAGAAATGATAAAATTAGTGTTGTCATTTATCCTTTTTTGAAGCTACAGCCTGTTTTAATTTGGCAAGAAACTATGTAGATCAGTTTGCAAGTTGGATTCAGTAGAATCTTCCTTTGATAGTTTTGCTTGTGGGTTTCCATTGATGACATATTGGACCACGTGGCTGATAAAATTACTTACTAAGATTCAACTAACCATCCATTTTCCATGACAGGTTCACTAAGGTATCGAAGGAGGCGTTCCTAAGTAAAGATATCCCTACCCCCTAACAAATGGCTTGGAACAAAATTTACTTCTTGGAAATTTTAAGAGCTAAGTCCAAGATCACGCCGAGAGCTTTCATGTTACCATGATATACCAATGAGGTCCACAATCAAACAAGCAAGGTCCAACAGAAAATTCCAAACACTAAGCTATAGCGCATTCGACTTTAAGGAATCAAGGGTTTATCCTTAGTTTTTTAAGCAACAAACGTCCCTCCGAAAAGGAAACTATGTGTCTCGGCTTAATCCAATGTTTTTGCGATGAAGAAAATGTATAGCTTAAGATGGTTATCGCAAGGTTCAATAGAAAATTCCACACTCTTCATGATCCCCCTGCCATGTGTCACTCGGATGACTTACCAGGATCTACGTAAGGGGTTAAGAGGTCTAAGATGGGGTGTCCAGTGTGTCCAGAGTTGACCTCGCAGCTGTCACCTCCTAAACATTTCACAGCAGGCATAAGTTATGACCATCCCTATGATCACATGGATCACGTTGAGTTGTCGACCACTAGGAACTGCCGTACTATGCTCGTCATTAGTATGTTCTTTAAAGTTACTGTACTTACGGCCTTTGAGAGAGAAAAGAGACTTCTAGAAAGCTCCAATAGCTCAGTGGCATGCTCAGGGTTTGGTGTTTGGTGTCAGGATTCATTCAAGGGTTTGGAGGGGGTATCAGTGTTGGTGAACCACCACTGCCCTGCCTATCACAAGACTGAATCAGGCCCTATCGTGTTGGTGATCAATGCGTGAACCCTTTCACCATAGGTAAGTAGGTTTTCTCTTTTGCTTAGCTAGTTCTTTGTTTTAACCATGATTTTACCCACTGTTGAATGTAACCCTTTCCTTTGGTTGTAGGTACCAACTACAAGATCGATTGGGTGGGTGCATGTAAACAAGGTGTTCTTATTGGTAAGTGGTTTTATCGACCTTGGGTTAAAATATATTGGTTGTGGACTTGACAAACAAAAGGAGGGGGATCTTTGTAGACTGTGTCTGTAAGGGGATCAGAGGGTCCGATGTTTTGAAACAATCAGCGTTGATGGGTCTTTCAAGAGTGTAAGGCACTGAAGCCATGGCATGGGAGACTCACAGCCGTAAGCGATTTATGGTATTTTAAGTTTCTCTGTGTAAAATATATGTATTTGAGTTTGGACTATCAATCCTCTTAAGTGCTATAATGCACTTAATTTTGTATTAAAAGGATTTAAGCCGAGAAACTGTGGCTCTGCTACGTTCCTAGACCCTTTTTAACGTCGCTAAGTATGAATGGACTGTCCATAAAATTTTCTTCTGTTTTAAAAGCTTTTATGATGTGGATCTTATGTGGAAATAATGAGTCATCTTCATATTTATGTTGTTTAATGGTTTACTGTAAAAAAAATTTAAGGGTAAATTCACTCTGCATTAAAAGTTTTGTTGTTGATAGTTTTATGAGGGAATCCTTAAGAGTCTGTGTAGCATATATTAGAGAAGGGCTTGTACCCCAGACTTACCTTCCTTTGACCTTACGATGCCTGCATCATTCGTTGGTCCTTCCGCTCAGTTTGACAGGGTGGTTGCTAGAATCACCTTGAGGCTTGACCGAAGACCCAGTCAAGTGGGTTGGGTCGAAAACCCTCGTTTGATACTAGTTAAGGTTTTTAAAAACAGAGACATTTGTACCTATGGTTTACAAGCTCTGTCAGAGTGAGCGAGGTGAGGGGATTCGTGCCCTAAGGGCTTCATCAATTCCTTACCGAACATTAATAGGATTCCCACCCTGAAGCCAAATCTTCTCCAATCGAAACTTCCTCCAACGTAGATGATTAGGGTTATAGTTTTTTGTTACAGGCGTGGTCGATGAGAAAACAATGTCTGGGCCATGCAGCTTAGGGTTTTAGTTCCTAGTTTACCACTAACTCCCAATCCATTTCCCCGTAAAAATGAGCAGTAAAAATTTGAGAGGAAGGGGGCATGATGATATCGTTGTCCTTTGGTCTTAGTCGTAACCCTTTCAACGAATAAAATTCCACTGAGAGTTAGATGCATGGATTGGTTTCTCCGTAAACGCATCTGGTAACCTCAAGGGTTGGGAGCCTTTTGCATTTCGTAGGATGATCTATGTGTGGGGTATCCAAAGGAAACAAAAACAATAACTTGGAATGTAAAATCACCATTACAATTGGAATCTAATCTAATACTTGAATAGTCAAGAACTGTAATTAAAATCTACCATACCCTATGCATTACAAATTAATGTTATAGCAACAACCCTCTGGATAACCCAACCGAGTGAATAAGAATAGATCTGTCAGCTATAGGAACATGCATATATATATATATATATATATATATATATATCACTTTCTAGCCATAGAGCATTCTACTAGATAAATTTTTACTTGTAGCATAACCAGGATATTTCACACTTAAAAAAAACGTAAATCTGAGATAATAAAATACACATTTTAGTATACAGAAAAATCATCAAACTCATACTCAAAACCTGTAGATCAGCTACACTGACTACAGTGGAAGCAACCATGTTCCACCCAACCGTAGACTAGGATTAGCTCCTTTTCCTTCTAGCCACCCTCAATCCAAACCTCCCAGGAGTCCCCAGGGACCCCTAACTTCAGATTCAAAACTTAGAACATCCACACGCAATCATTCCCAACAACAGGCACTCTCTCAGCAGAGTCCTATTTCCCCAGCATACTCAGTAGCGTCCTGCCTACACCGTATGCCCTTTTGTCTCTTTTTCCTTGTATCCCTTTTTTTTCCTTTTCCTAGTTCTTTCCCCATTAGCTGTATTCCCTTCCTCACCAAAATTCCCAGGGCTTAATGGTATCCATATTTTTCAGGGATTTGTCTATGCTAATTCTGCACACCTGACACTTATTTTTTAGTCCCTGATGTTAGCTAGTCCCTATTCCTTACTGTCTCTCACAGGTTTCCTCTTCTAACCTGGCTGCTTCCACCATATTCACTGCATCAATAATTTTTTTTATTATTCATTGTCATTAAACCCCAAGGGTAATTATTACATCAGTCCTCCCCGAACTCTTTGGGTGAGTCATCACAACCGTAATTGATCATGCATAGCCAGTCAGTAAATAATAATAATAATACTAATAAATTAAAACATAGTCTGGGGGCATTACATCCACACCCCCTTATTTCAAGCACCATCCTTAGTGTTCGTTTTCTCCCATTGGATCGATAAACAAGCTAGGGTACTTTATTCGCTTTTCATCCTGTAGCTCCCAAGTTGCGTCCTCGGGGATAAAGTGCTTCTATTGCACTTTTACCCAAGGGATGACTGTATTTCAAAGTACTGTTTCTTTCTTGTCCAAAATGCGTGCAGGTTCCACCTGGAAATCTCCTTCGGGTTCCACTTGTACCACATTCCAATCAATAATGTGAGCTGAGTCATACACATATTTTTTTAACAATGAAACATGAAAAATGTTATGAATCTTTAAATGAACATGCAGGGCCAGCTTGTAATCTACAGGCCCGATTCTCTCTAGGACTTGGAAAGGCTCACAAAATATTGGAGCTAGTTTCTTGCAGCTCCCCAACTTGAGGGAACTCTTCTTAGGTTTGACCCGTAGGTACACGTGGTCACCAAAACAGAACTCCTTGTGTTTTGTTTTTAAAACTGCGTAACACTTTTGTCAATCTTGAGCCACTTTTAGATTCTTCTGCACTTCACAAACTGTTTGCTCCATCTCTTGTAATAGCTCAGGTCCAATTAGTACATGATCCACAGGATTATCCCAACTGACGGGGGTATTGCACTTTTTCCTATATAGTATCTCAAACGGACTCATTTTCGATGAGGCCTGATAACCGTTATTATAAGTGAACTACACCAAGTGCAAATAGTTTTCCCACTTAGTGGGTCTTTTCATAACACACATCCTTAACATGTTTTCGATGGTCTGGTTGGTATGTTCTATTTGCCCATCCATTTTCGGATGATAACTGCTGCTAAAGTTAACTCTGGCTTCTAAACCTGCAAATAGTGATTTCCAGAAATTTGATGTAAATTTCACATCCCTATCAGATATTACAATTTTTTATACACTATGCAGTCCAAATATCTCTTTTAGAAATATTTCTGCAATATTATCCGCCTTATGTGTTGATTTTACCAGAATAAAATGAGCAGATTTGCTTAACTTGTCCACTACCACCATGATAGAGTCATGCTGTTTCTGTGTTTGTAGTAAACCAGTGATGAAATCCAGAGATATGATCTCCCATTTCCACTGGGGTATTGGTAGAGGCTATCACAAATCAACCGGGTGCCCATGCTTTGTCTTAACTTGCTGGCATTCTATGCATTTGGACAGATATTCAATTACATCAAATTTTAATCTCGGCCAAAAGAACTACGTCCTCAGAGCAGTTACCATCTTTTGGTACCCTGGGTGACCTGCAAATGGACATTTGTGCATCTCATTCATAATAAATAGCTTGATTTCCAAAACATTAGGTACGTACAACCTATCCTTAAACCAAATAAAGCCTTTCTGGTCAACCTTAAAAGCTGCTCCATCTAGATTTATCTCATGATTTTGTAATTTACTGAGTAGTTTATTATAGTTAGCGTCCTGAGTGCTTGCTACCTTGACCTTGTCCTTCAACTCACTAATACCATGGCTCGAGATTATCTCACTAATACCATGAGTCCTTCAACTCAGTGCATCCACAACCTTGTTTTCCTTACCTTTTATATGCCTATCCTCGAAGTCGAACTCACTAAGGAAGGCCAATCATCTCGCTTGTCGGGCGTTTAGACCGGACTGCGTAAATAAAATTTTCACACAAGTGTTATCGGTCAGTAATAGAAATTTCTTTTCTAGTAAGTAGTGCAGCCACATTTTTAGGGCGTGTACCATGGCTGCCAGTTCTAAGTCATGGACTACATATTTCGTTCATGCTCTTTCAATGTGCATGACTCGTAATAGACCACATGTCCGTCTTGGGATAAAACCCCTCCTACTCCTTCTAAACTGGCATCTGTACAGACCATGTAGTTTTTAAGGGGGTCGGCTACCTTTAATATTGGGGCCCTGGTTAGCAACTCTTTAATTTTTTTGAAGCTTTCTTGGCATCTTGATGACCAAGCAAACTTTACCCCCTTCTTTTGTAAGGAGGTAATGGGGTATGCAATTTTGGAAAATCCCTCGATAAATATTCTATAGTAGCCAGTGAGTCCCATAAATGACAGAACATTAGCCACATCCTTGGGCACTAGCCAATTAGATATGGCTTGTACTTTCTTAGGATCTACTGCAATCCCCTCCTTGGATATAACATGTCCCAAGTACTGAATTTCAGTCTTAAAGAATTCACACTTTTCCAACTTGGCTTACAGTTGGTGTTCCCTTAAGGTTTGCAACACTGTCCTTAAATGAAGTTGATGTTCTTCTTGGGTTTTTGAGTAAATCAAGATGTCATCGATGAATATTAGTACAAAATGATCTAGATATTTGTTAAAAATTCCATTCATTAGGCACATAAAAGTGGCAGGGGAATTAGTTAAGCCAAAAGGGATTACTACGAATTTGTAATGTCCATAGCGGGTTCTGAAGGTAGTTTTGTTTAAGTCCTTGCTTTTTATTCGAATCTAGTGATAGCCAGATCGTAAGTCCAGCTTGGAAAAGACTCTCGTCCCCCCTACTTGATCAAACAGGTAATTGATTTTGGGTAGGGGATACTTATTCTTTATGGTTACTTTGTTTAGATGTCGGTAATTGATACAGAGTCTTAAGGTCCCATCCTTCTTTCTAATGAACAAGATCGGTGCACCCCAGGGTGACACACTAGGCCTGATATATCCTTTTTCTTATAGTTCCTGCAACTGAATTTTTAGTTTAGACAGTTCTGGAATGCTCATCCGATAAGGCACCTTTGACACCGGTGCAGACTCGGGTAGTAGCTCAATGGAGAAGTCGATCTCCCATTGAGGGGGTAGACCTAGTATCTCCTCAGGAAATACATCAAGGGACTCTTCTAGGACTAGGTGTTGTTTTAGAGAGGTCTAGTTTTCATTTAGGAGAAAGTCAACAACCCTAACAACAAAGAGTTTACAGCCCTTTCTCAGGCATTTCTTTAGTTGCATAGCGGAAATTTGTCTTACTGAGACGGGTTTGGGAAATCCCCTTACCGTTTGAAGGACTTGGTCTTCAGCAATGTAAGTAAAGGTCTTTGAAAAACAATTTAGCACTACTTTATTCCTCTCTAACCAGTCCATGCCAATTATCATGTCATACGATCCCAAGGGAAAAATATTTAGGTCGATCTTGGTTTTATGATCCTACAACTAAACTTCATAGTTAATAATAAAATCTGTTACCTTTCCTTTTGCCCCTGTGGCCAATTGGACCAACCATGGTTTTGCATGCTTTACCTTAGTTAGTTTGCAAAGCTCCACCATCCTTGGAGAAATGTAGCTCAACGTAGCTCCTGGATCAATTAATACAAATATACCATGGTTCGAAACAATACCTTCGATCTCCACTATAGTAGATTGATGGTCGACTTGCTAATCCTCTAAGGGCGCATTTATGTTGTGGAAATTCCTACCAATTTCCCCAACTGTTGATGCTTCTTGAACGTTGTGCAAGGTCTTATTTGCCCCAATTAGGCATGGGAAATGTCTCTTCAAATGGGGTTCCCCACATTACCAGCAAGTCAGAGGTTCTCTGGGAGCCTTCTCAGCCACTTTTACTCCTAGACTGGCTAGCTTTACATATCTTAGCGTTGGAGGTCCATTTTTATTATAAGGGTGTCCTTGGGAATTCCTTGGGGTGTGCCTATATGGAGGGGGTCTGAATCCACTCCTTTGCTGACTGAACCTCTCTAGTGTCCTGTCTCTCCATGCTCTGGATGGGTCATTTCACTATTTTTACTGCTCATAACAAAGCTTGGCCTTCCTCAGCAGCTCATCCAGAGTCTTTGGGTTGTCAAATTCAATTTTGTCCTTGTAATCCTACGGCAAACAGCTTAGGAATCTCTACATCTTCACCTTTTCTTCCTTGATATAGGGTACAAACCTCAGCAGTTCTAAGAACTTGTTGATGAGCTCTTCCATGGTCATCGAGCCGAGTCTTAACTCATAGAATTCCTTGGTTTTACTTTCATAGTAATTCTCGGATAGGTATTGTTTTTTAAATAGACTTTTGAACTCTACCCACTCCAAATTATTCTTTTTGAGTCTGTGTGAGATCTTGAGGTCCTGCCACTAGATACTAGCTTTTACTTTAAGATTAAAACTTGCCATTTGGACTTTCATGTTACTTGAAAAGTTGTAGATCTGGAAATATTTCTTGATGTCCAGCAACCATGCCTCTGCTTCTTCCCGTGTCTTAGATTCCCTGTCGAAACTAGTGGGTTTGATCTTCTTCAATTCACCTTCCAAGTGATCGACCTTTCTCTTTCTGCCAGTCTTGACCTCATTTTCAGAGTCCTGGGTCTTGTTAGAGGAACTACTCTTTCTTTTTGCACTTTCTTCCCTTTCGGTACCCTTTTTGGTCTCAGTTCGAGGCTCCTTACCATTGTTTTTCTCGTGTATACTTTGTAGCAAGATTTCATTGATCTCCTATTGATTTTATTGTGCTTTCTTTAACTATTTGTTATCTTCCTTATAGCTTTGTATTTCCATGATTAGGTGCCTCATTATTTCCAGTACTTGACTGGCTTCAAAATGTTCCACTTCTAGTTGTGTGGTTGGTGGTACCTGTTCTGGGTTTACAGGTTGGTACTCATTCTCCACTAGAGAGGCCATGATAATTCCTGTAGTTTATCAAAATAACCTGTAGATTAACAAGTAAGCAACACACCATGCTGATAAAATGTTAGAGTGCTATCAAACTGTGTATATATATATTTGTGGAATTAAATAGGAAACAAAGTGCACCCAACAAGCTATAGGGCTAAATCCTACTCTCTGATACCATATGTAAACTACCTCAATTTTATTTATTTATTCAAGGTATATATCCAATTTATGTTTTCCTTATAACTTAAAGATATAGTTCAATCTTTGCATAATAAATGGTAAAACTAGTCTTGTCATTTATCCTTTTTCGAAGCTACTACCTGTTTTAATTTGCTAAGAAACTATGTAGATTAGTTTGCAAGTTGGATTCAGTAAAAGCTTCCTTTGATAGTTTTGCTTGTGGGTTTCCATTGATGATAGATTGGACCACATGGCTGATAAAATTACTTAATAAGCTTCAGCTAACCATTCATTTTTCGTGACAGGTGCACTAAGGTATCAGAAAAGGAATTCCTAAGTAAAGATATCCCTAGCACCTAATAGAAGGCTTGGAAAAAAATACTTCATGGAAATTTTAAGGGCCAAGCCCAAGATCACATCGAGAGCTTTCATGTTACCATGATATACTAACGAGGTCCACAATCAAACAAGCAAGGTCCAACAAAAAATTCCAAACACTAAGCTATAGTGCATTCAACTTTAAGGAATCAAGGTTTTATCCTTAGTTTTTTAAGCGACCGACCTCCCTCTGAAGGGGAAACTATATATCTCAGCTTAATCCAATGTTCTTGCACTAAATAAAATGTATAGCTTAAGATGGTTATCGCAAGGTTCAACAAAAAATTCCACACTATTCATGATCCCACTACCATGTGTCACTAGGATGACTTACCGGGGCTCCACGTAAGGGTTAAGAGGTCCAAGATGGGATGTCCAGCATGTCCAGAGTTGACCTCGTAGCTGTCACCTCCTAATGATTTCATAGTAGGCATAAGTTATGATGGTCCCTATGATCACATGCATCGCGATGAGTTGTCGACCACTGGGAACTGTCGTAGTACACTCGGCATTAGTATGTTCTTTAAAGTTACTACACTTGTAGCTTTTGGGAGAGAAAAGAGACTTCTTGAAAGCTCCAATAGCTCAACGGCATACTCAGGGTTTGGTGTTTGGTGCCGAGATTCATTTGAGGGTTTCGAAGGGGTATCAGTGCTCGCAAACCGCCACTTCCCTACCTGTCATAGGACTGAATCAGGCCCCATCATGCTGGTGATCAATTCCTGAAACCTTTCACCACAGGTAAATAGGTTTTCTCTACTGCTTATCCAGTTCTTTATTTTAGTCACGATTTTACCCACTGCTGAATGTGACCCTCGCCTTTGGTTGTAGGTACCAAGTGTGGGATCGGTTGGACGGGTGCATGTAAACAAGGAGTTCTTACTAGTAAATGGTTTTATCAACCTTGGGGTAAAATCTGCTGGCTGTGGGATTGCCAAACAAAAGGAGGGGGATCTTTGTAGACTGCATCTGTAAGGGGATCATGGGGTCCAATGTTTTGAAACTATCAGTGTTGATGGGTCTTTCAAGAGTGTAAGGCACTGAAGCCATGGCGTGGTAGACTCACAGCTGTAAGCAATTTATTGTATTTTAAGTTTCTTTGTGTAAAATATATGTATTTAAGTTCGGACTGTTAGTCCTCTTAAGGGTTGTAATGCACTTCTTTTTGTATTAAAAGGCTTTAAGCTGAGAAACTGTGGCTCTGCTACGTTCTTGAACCCTTTTTAACGTCGCTAAGTATGAATGGATTGTCTATAAAATTTTCTTCTATTTTAATAGCTTTTATGCTCTTACTCTTGTGTGGAAATAATGACCCATCTTTGGTATTTATATTGTTTAATGGTTTACTGTAAAAAAAATTTAACGGTAAAGTCAATTTGCATTAAAAGTTTTGTTGTTGATAGTTTTATCAAGGAATCCTTAAGAGTTTGTGTAACAGATATTGGAGAAGAGCTCGTACCCCAGCCTTACCTTCCTTCAACCTTACGATGCCTACTCCATCCATTAGTCCTTCTGCTCAGATTGACAAAGCGGTTGCTAGACTCACCTTGAGGCTTGATCAAAGACCCAGTCAAGTGCGTTGTGTCTAAAACCGTCATTTGACAATGGTTAATGTTTTTTTAAAAAGAGACATTTGTCCCTATGCTTTACCAGCTCTGTTAGAGTGAGCAAGGTGAGGGGATTCGTGCCCTAAGGGCTTCATCGATTCCTTACCGAACATTAATAGGATTCCCATCCCGAAGCCAAATCTTCTCCTGCCGAAACTTCCTCCAAGATAGAGGATTAGGGTTCTGTTTTTGTGTTACATGCATGGTTGACGAGAAAACAATGTTTGGGCCATAAGGCTTAGGGTTTTGGTTCCTAGTTTACCACTAAATCCCAATCCGCTTCCCCACAAAACTGAGCACTAAATGTCTGAGAGGAAGGGGGAATGATGATATCGTTGTCCTTTGGTCTCAGTCATAGCCCTTCCAACAGATAAAATTCCACCGAGATTTAGATGCATGGCTTGGTTGCTCCAGAACTGCGTCTGGTAGCGTCAAGGGTTGGGAGCCTTTTGCATTTCGTAGGGTGATTTATGTGTAAGGTATCCAAAGGAAACAGAAACAAAAACTTGGAATGTAAAATCACCATTACAATTGGAATCTAATCTAATACTTGAATACGCAAGAACTGTAATTAAAATCTACCATACCCTATGCATTAAAAATTAACGTTATAGAAACAACCCTCCTGATAACCCAGCCAAGTGAATAAGAATAGATCTGTCAGCTATAGGAACATGCATATCAATATATATATATATATTTCGCTTTCTAGCCACAGAGCATTCTACTAGATAAATTTTTCCTTGCAGCATAACCAGGATAATTCACACTTAACAAAAATGTAAATCTGAGATAATAAAATACCCATTTTAGTATACAGAAAAATCATCAAACTCATACTCAAAACCTATATATTAGTTGCATTAACTACAGTGGAAGAAGACACGTTCCACCCAACCGTAGACTAGGGTTAGCTCCTTTTCCTTCTAGTCATCCCCGAGCCAAACCTCCGAGGAGACAGCAGGGACCCCTAACTTTAGATTCAAAACTTAGAACATCCACAGGAAATCATGCCCAATAGCAGGCACTTTCTCAGCAGAGTCCTATTTCCCTAGCATACTCGACAGCATCCTTCCTACACCGTATGCCCTTTTGTCTTTTTTTCCTTGGATCCTTTTTTTTCCTTTTCCTAGGTCCTTCCCCATTAGCCCTCTCCCCTTCCTCACCAGAATTCCCAGGGCTTAATGGTATCCCTATTTTTCAAGGATGTGTCTGTGCTGATTCTGCACACCTGACACTTATTTTTTAGTCCCTGAAGTTAGCTGGTCCCTGTTCCTTATTGTCTCCTGCATGTTTCCTCTTTTAACCTGAATGCTTCCACCATATTCGCTCCATCAATACTTTTTTTATTATTCATTGTCATTAACCCCCAAGGGTAATTATTACATCAGTCCTCCCCAGACTCTTTGGCTAACTCATCAAGAACCATAATTCATCATGCATAGTGAGTTAGTAAATAATAATAATAATAATAATAATAATAATAATAAACTAAAACATAGTCTAGGGGAATTACATTCATGTTTAACCTAAGATTGTTCTTCGGCCTTGTCTTAGGTCTCCAGACTACTCCAACCTCTCCTAACATTTTCAGAACCTTTCCTTGATGAGTTATTGAAGCAAATTCAACAACATTCATTCTTTTCTTTCGTGACATTGTTTCCTCTTCAAAATGGGTGTGAATTTCTTTCTTAGAACAAACCCTAGATTCATTAGTAGTAGGAACCCTAGCCTCATCAGATAATTATTTTTCATCCTCTTCTGACAGTACTGTAATAGGGCTCTGCTTCTGCTCCTTAACATCTTCCTTTACACCTTGATTTAATTCTGCAGGTAAAACATCTTCCACTGGCTCAGCTTCCCTCGCATCTAACTTTGAAGCTTTGCTTTCCTAAACATTAATTTACTGTCCAAGTTCGATGTTCTCATCTTCCTGATTCGAAGATTTTCCAGGTTCACCAGCTTCTTCATATTTGACCGTGACTTTCTTTTTGAGTTTCTTGATCAGACTCTGATCTTTGTCTAATTGTCTCTTCTGAGTCTGCTCGTCCTTCTCAGTTTTGAAACTTGACCAAAATAAAAATTGTTCCCATGTCTTCTCTCTTTTCTGCAATACTTATTATCAATTTTATGAGCCCATGGTGAAAAACTGATTGTTTTGTATGATCCTGATGTTCTTTTACCCTACTTGACAACTTCTTTAAACTTTTCAAAAAGAAGAAGAGGAGATTCATTTTTCATTCATGACTGAGATGTTGAAGGAATCTAAAATGATACTTAAACACAAAAGCAAATATCCCCTCGCAGGTGATATAGCTCTGTAATATTTTGATAGGCTCTATCCACTTAGGTTTAAACTTTTGAATAGGTACTCCCTTTCCCCAATCTGCTACTACACCTGGAAGTAGATATCTCTGAGAATCAAAAGTGAAGGGTACCTTTTTGAACCAGAACCCTCCCTCATCGAGAATTATTGTTGCTTCTGCTAGTAACTCCCTGTTTATTTTGAACTCCAAACTATCAAAAGACACTACATCCTTGTCTAAACATTGAGCGAATTTGTAGGAAACCTCTGAGTGATAACCTTCAATCTTTTCAAAGAACACTAACCACCCTGCTTCTGCAAATAGTTGTGCACAATATGTTAAAATGACTAATCCAACTACTGGAATCTTGTTTTCTTGACTATCATGTGTCGAATTGCATGCTCCAATCTTCTCTGACCACTTTAATAGCTCCAGACGACTGCTCCTAAAAGCCCTAATTTTTGCTCTGTTCCAAATTTCGATTACCAAGTCTTGATTTTTTGCCACGACCTTCACCTGCTCTACATGCACTTCAGAGAATACATGATTCAAAACGCATTTGTCTCATTATGGTCTGCTATCATTATTGCATCACCTCTACAAGAAACCGCTTGAATTCGCCCTCATGATGATATTCACACCTATCATAGTGATTAATCTAAAAGAAACACATATCAAATCCATCACTCAATATGATTGACATCTTATGTGTGAGAATTTCAAAGAAAATTGAATGAAAAATAATGACTTTTAACTTGCACGATTTTCTTGTAGCGCATGTGTGCATTTGTTTTTGGCTTGTGCTACAAGAAAGTCTAAGTTAATCATTTGCAAAAATTAAACTCATGATGAAAGTTTAAACTTGGTTTAGGAACCTTAATCAAACTTTTATGTTATTTTTAGACCTTTTAATCCATATAAGCCTACTATAAGCCCTCTAGCTTATAAAATTAAATCAAAATTTTCAAAAAATGAAGCTAAGAAAACAAATAATCATAAAAGTTAAAAGAAAAAGATTCAAACTATCTTAAGAAACAAAAATTTCGAGGAGTAATGAATAAAACCAAGCTTCAAAACATAAACAAAAGTATTAAAAGATGGAAAACAAAAACATGATTTAACATGTTATTTTTTAAAACCATGACGAGTACTAAACAGTTTCTTTATTTCCTAAAAAAATGAATTTTTTAAAACTGTTATATATTTAATAAATGAAATAAATAAAACTTGCACATGGTACAAAATCTCATTTTTTATACATTGTGCACATAGTTGGTAAGAGGCAGATCTTAGCACCCCTCCTTTTAAAAAATGGCATTTTCTAAAATGTCATTTATTTAAATAAATGGAACTAAGAAAGTATCCACATTCTACATAATGGAACCTTTTTACACTGTACGCACTCAATTGGTAAGAGTTAGAGTTTAGTGTCCCTTCCTTTTAAAAATGACGTATTTTAAGAAATTACTTTATTTCTTTAAAAACAAGTCTTTATAAAAAAACCATTTGTTTATTCATTCAAATAACCAAACTATGCACCTTATACATGATCACACAATTTTATAGGTTACACATGCAATTGTCCAAAGGAATAGCTTTTTACCCCTCGTTTTTATAAATCATGTTCCTAAAAAATTCTTTGCTTCTTAAAAAAGAGACTAAAAAAAAAACACAATTTGTATAATAATTGGAATCAACAAACTATGCAAATTATTCATAATTGACTTGTTTTATACTTTCCACACACATTTTGTATGAGGAATAGATTAGTACCCCTTGTTTCTAAAATTCATGACTTAAGATTTTTTTCCTTTCTTTCTTAAAAAAATGACTTAAAAAAACTTCATTTGTTTAACCAATTAAATAGATAAAGTGTGGAAATTTTACATAATTCCACATTTTATGCATTGTGCATGCTATTGTTAAAAAGAACAACTTAGTACCCATCATTTTTAATAATCTTAACTTCTAAACAAATTAGTTTATTTAGTAAAAAACAAGTCTTCTTAATAAATTCCATTTGTTTAATAAATCGAATAAACAAAGTAAGAAGATTCTACATGATCGCAAAGTTTTATAGGTTTCAGACACAATTGGTAAGAGGAAGGTATTAGTACCGCTTGTTTTCAAAAATAACAATCTCTCTCTCTCTCTCTCTCTCTCTCTCTCTCTGTGTGTGTGTGTGTGTGTATATATATATATATATATTTAAAACATGACTTTCAAAAAATCACACCTGTTTAACAATTTGAATCAACAAAATATGCACATTCTACATGATCACACCTTTTTATACATTGTGCACACAATTGGTGTCAGGAATATCTTAGTACCCCTGTTTTTGTAAAATCATTTTTTTTAATACTCAATTTCTTAAACAACACGATTTAAAAAAAAATTGGAATTTCTTTACTAAATCAAATAAACACAGTATGCACATTCTCCATAATCGCACCTTTCTATACATTGTGCACACAATCAGTAAGAGGAATAGTTTAGTACCCCACCTTTTTAAAAGTCATCACTTGTAAAAAAAAATACATTATTTCCTAAAAAACAAGACTTTTTAAAAAACACCATTTGTATAATAAATCAAATAAACCAAGTTTGTAAATTCTACATTATCACACCGTTTTAAAGGTTGTGCACACAATTGGTAAGAAAAATAACTTACTACCAACCATTTTTAAAAAGGACTTCTAAATAAATTACTTTATTTCTCAAAAACAAGTGTTTTTTTTAAATGCGAGTTCTTTAATCAATCAAATAGACAAAGTATGCACGCTATACATAATCACACATTTTCATACATTGTATGGAAAATTTGTAAGAGGAATAGATTAATACCCCTGATTTTAAAAAATCAAAACTTATAAAATCATTACTTTATTTCTTAAAATCCAAGACATTTAAAAATACTCATTTATTTAATAAATGGAACAAAGAAAGTATGCACTTTATACATAATCATAGATTTTTATAGTTTGCTGATGAATTTCATAAGAGGAATAGATTGGTACCCCTCATTTTTAAAATTTACAACTTCTAAATAAATTATCTAATCTCTTAAAAGATATGACTTTCAAAAACACTATTTATTTAATAAATAGAAACCACATAGTATGGAAATTCTACATGATCACACTTTTTTATATATTGCTCATGCAATTGTTTTTAAAAAGGACTTATAAATAAATTACTTTATTTCTCAAAAACAAGTGTTTTTTTTTAAATGGCAGTTCTTTAATCAATCAAATAGACAAAGTATGCACACTATACATAATCACACATTTTCATACATTGGATGGAAAATTTGTAAGAGGAATAGATTAATACCCCTAATTTTAAAAAATCAAAACTTCTAAAATCATTAGTTTATTTCTTAAAAGCCAAGACATTTAAAAAAACTCATTTTTTTAATAAATGGAATAAATAAAGTATGCACTTTATACATAATCATAGATTTTTATAGTTTGCTCATGAATTTCAT
Source organism: Pseudotsuga menziesii (assembly GCA_001517045.1). Classification (NCBI taxonomy): domain Eukaryota; kingdom Viridiplantae; phylum Streptophyta; class Pinopsida; order Pinales; family Pinaceae; genus Pseudotsuga; species Pseudotsuga menziesii. The sequence continues at coordinate 660,072 of LPNX010211493.1, forward strand.
AAGAGGAATAGATTGGTACTCCTCATTTTTAAAATTTACAACTTCTAAATAAATTATCTAATCTCTTAAAAGATATGACTTTCAAAAACACCATTTATTTAATAAATAGAAACCACATAGTATGAAAATTCTACATGATCACACTTTTTTATATATTGTTCATGCAATTGGTAAGAGGAATAGGTTTGTAACCCTTGTTTTTAAAAATCATCTCCTCTAAAAACAATTTATTTCTTAAAAAGCAAGACATTTAAAAAATGGCATTTACTTAATAAATAGAATCAACAAAGTGTGTAGATTATATATAATGCCACTATTTTATATATTGTGCATGCAATTGGTAAGAGGAAGAGCTTAGTGCTCCTTATTTTAAAAAGATAAGATTTCTAAAAAATGTCACTATATTTCTTAAAAACAATACTTTGAAAAAAATATCATTTGTTTAATAAATGGAATAAACAAAATTTGCGCATTCTGCATGATCACACACTTTTATAGATTCCACATCTGTTTGGAAAGAGAAATAACTTAATACCCACGTTTTTTACAATCGTGACTTTTTAAAAATGTCGTTTGTTTAATAATCTAGACCAACAAAATATGCAAATTCTGCATGATCGGGCATATTTATACATTGCGCTCACAATTGGTATGAATAACATATTAGTACCCTTTATTTTAAATCACGTTTTCTATGGAAAATTACATTATTTCTGAAGAAAAAAAACATTATTTTTTTTTAATCAAAATCCATTTTTTTTATTAAAGGAACTCAACAAAGCATGCACATTTATACATAATCAAACCTTCAAATACATTGTTCACACAATTGTAAACATGAAGAGTTTTTAGTACCACTTCTTTTAAAAATCACGACTTCTAAAACACTACTTTATTTCTTTAAAAAAATGATTTAAAAAAAATAACATTTCTTTACTAAATCAAATAAACAAAGTATGCACATTCTACATAATAGAACCTTTCAATAAACTATGCAGATATATCGTAAGAGCAAAATCTTAATACCCCTTCTTTTTAAAAATCATGGCTTTAAAAAACATTACTTTATCTATTTAAAAACGAGAATTTAAAAAACACCATTTGTTTAATAAATCAAATAAGCAAAGTATGCACATTCTACATTATCAATTTTTTTAATGATTTCTAAGACAATTACTTTATTTCTTAAAAACACCTTTTTTTAAAAACCCATTTGTTTAATAAATCAAATAAACAAAGTATGCAATGTTATACATAATCACACATTTTTGTACATTGCGCACAAAATTGGTAAGATGAACAATTTGGTACCCCTCATTTTTTAAAGTCATGAATTTTAAAACAAATACTTTAATTCTTAAAAAACACAATTTTTTAAATAACACCATTCAATTAATAAGTTAAATAAACAAAGCATGAAAATTATACTTGATCACAAATTTTTCTAGGTTGCATACACAATTGGTAAGAGGAATTGTGTAGTACCCCCCATTAAAAAAAATCATAGCATCTAAAAAAAGTACTTAATTCATAAAAAAACAAGAATTTTTTAAACATGTCATTTATTTAATAAATTGAATCAACAAAATATTCAATTGTACATGATCACACCTTTTTACACATTGTTCATGCAATTAGTAAGAGGAATATATTAGTATCCCTAATTTTTTAAAATCACAACTCATAAAAAAATGACTTTATTTCTTAAAAAACATGATTTTTTAGAAATGTTATATATGTAATAAATGGAATATAAAAATTTGGACATGCTACATAATATTGTCTTTTATACATTGTGCACACAGTTCGTAAGAGGAAGATCTTAGTACCCCTCATTTTATAAAATGACATTTTCAAAAATGTCATTTATTTAATAAATGGAATCAACAAAGTATATTCATTCTACATAATGGAACCTTTTTATACATTGCACACACAATTGGGAAGAGTTAGAGTTCAACATCCCTTGTTTTTAAAAATCACGTATTCTAAGAAATTACTTTATTTCTTTAAAAAATAAGACTTTCTAGAAAAATTTATTTGTTTATTGATTAAAATCAACAAAGAATGTACCTTATACATGATCACACAATTTTATAGGTGGTGCATGCAATTGTCAAGAGAAATACCTTTGTACCCCTCGTTTTTATAAATCGTGTTTTGTAAAAAAGATTCTTCGCTTCTTAAAAGAACGACTTTAAAAAAAATATCATTTCTATAATAATTCAAATCAACAAAATATGCACATTCTTCATAATCAAAACCCTTGTTTCTAAAAATCATGTCTGCAAAGGAACATTGTATGCATTGTGCATGTTATTGTTAAAAGGAACAACTTAGTACCCATCATTTTTAAAAATTGCAACTTCTAAAAAATTAATTTATTTCTTAAAAAAAACATACTTTTTAAGAAATAGCATTTGTTTACTAAATCAAATAAAAAAAGTAAGAAGATTCTACATGATCGCACATTTATATTGTTTGCAAACGCAATTGGTAATAGGAATATATTAGTACCCCTTGTTTTAAAAAATCTCAACTTCTAAATTTTTTTATGTTTTTTTGTTAAACATGACATTTAAAAAACGACATAGATTTAACAATTTGAATCAACAAAATCTACACATTATGAATGATCACACCTTCTCATACATTGTGCACATAATTGATGTCAGGAATATCTTAGTACCCCTGTTTTTGTAAAATGATTTTTTTTAAATACTCTATTTCTTAAAAAACATGATTTAAAACAACCAATATTTATTTAATAAAAAAATAAACAAAGTATGCGCATACTACATAATCACACATTTATATACATTGTGCACACAATTGGTAAGAGGGAGAGTTTAGTACCCCCCATTTTTAAAATTCATAATTTGTAAAAAAATTACATTCTTTCATGAAAGAAAAAAAGACTTTTTACAAACACCATTTGTTTAATAAATCAAATAAGCCAAGTTTGGGAATTCTACATTATCACACAAATTTATAGGTTTTGCACACAATTTCTAAGTGAAATAACTTACTACCACTCATTTTTGAAAAGCACGACTTCTAAATAAATTACTTTATTTGTTAAAAACAAGAGTTTTTAAAAAATGTGAGTTCTTTAATCAATCGAATAAAAAAAGTATGCACACTATACATAATCACAGTTTTTCATACATTGGATGGAAAATTTGTAAGAGATAGAGATTAGTAACCATGATTTTCAAAAATCACAACTTCTAAAATAATAGTTTATTTCTTAAAAATTGAGACATTTTAAAAAACTCATTTCTTTAATAAACAAACTAAACAAAGTATGCACTTTCTACATAATATATTTTTATAGCTTGTCTATGAGGTTCATAAGAGGAATAGATTGGTACCCCACATTTTTGAAATTTATGATTACTAAAAAACAATTATTTTACCTCTTAACAGGAATTACTTTCAAAAACACCATTTATTTAATAAATCGAATCCACATAGTATGGAAATTGTGCATCATCACACATTTTTATACATGTTCTTGAAATTGGCAAGAGGAATAAATTTGTAACCCTTGTTTTTAAAATCTATGTAATCTAAAATAAAATATTTCTTGAAAAAAAAGACATTTAAAAAATGGCATTTACTTAATAAATAGAATCAACAAAGTGTGAAATTCTATATAATGGAACATTTGTATATATCGTGCATGCAATTGGTAAGATAAAGATAGTAAATCCGCTTGTTTTAAAAAATTATGATTTCTAAAAAAAATCACTTTATTTCTTAAAAGCAATACTTTGAAAAAAATGTCATTTATTTAATAAATCGAATAAACAAATGTTACACATTATACATGATCACACACTTTTATAGATTCCACGTGTGATTGGAAAGAGAAATAACTTAATACCCATGTTTTGAAAAATCACAACTTAAAAAAAAATAATTTATTTCGTTAAAAACATAACTTTTTGAAAAATGCCACTTGTTTAATAATTTGGACCAAAAAAGTATTTCAATTCTACATGATCACACATTTTTATACATTGTGCTCACAATTGGCTTGACTAACATATTAGTACCCCTATTTTTTTAAATCATGTTTTCTATGGAAAATTACGTTATTTTGAAAAAACATGACTTTTTATCAAACATTATTTGTTTATTAACATAACTTAACAAAGTATGCCCATTTCTACATAATCAAAGCTTTAAACACATTGTGCACACAATTGTAAACATGAATAGCTTAGTACCACTTCTTTTAAAAATCACGACTTTTAAAAAGAATACTTTATTTCTATGAAACATGATTTAAAAAAATAACATTTCTTTAATAAATCAAATAAAAAAAGTATGCACATTCTACATAATAGAACCCTTTAATACAGTGTGCACATAGATGGCAAGAGGAAGAGTTTAGTACGACTTCTTTTAAAAAATCATGACTTTGAAAACATTACTTTATCTCTTTTAAAATGAGACTTTAAAAAACAATGTTTGTTTAATAAATCAAATAACCAAAGCATGCACATTCTACATTATCACACATTTTATAGGTTGTGCACTCAATTGTTAGGACAAATAATTTACTATCATTCCTTTTTTAGAAATCGTGATTTCTAAAAGAACTACTTTCTTCCTTAAAAACACATTTTCTTAAAAATCCCCATTTAATTAATAAGTTGAATAAACATAGTATGAAAATTATAATTGATCACAATTTTTTATAGGTGGCACACACAATTAATAAGGGGAATAGCAAAGTACCCCTCGTTTTAAAAAATCACAACATCTAAAAAATTACTTAATTCATAAAAAACAAGAATTTAAAAAAAAATCCATTTCTTTAATAAATTGAAACAACAAAGTACTCAAATTATACATGATCTCACCTTTTTATACATTGTTCATGCAATTAATAAGATGAATATATTAGTATCCCTAATTTTTTTAAAATCATGACTCATAAAACAATTACTTTATTTCTTAAAAAAACATGAGTTTTTTAAAAATGTTATATATTTAATAAATGGAATAAACAAATTTTGCACATGCTACACAATCTCACATTTTTATACATTGTGCAAAGAGTTGGTAAGAGTAAGATATTAGCACCCCTCATTTTTTGAAAATGGCATTTTCTAGAAAGGAATTTATTTAATAAATGGAATCAAGACAATATTTGTATTCTACATAATGGAACCCTTTTATACATTGCGCATGCAATTGGTAAGAGTTAGAGTTTAGTGTCCCTTCTTTTTAAAAATAATGTATTCTAAGAAATTACTTTATTTCTTCAAAAATAAGACTTTCTAAAAAACTCCATTTGTTTATTTATTCAAGCCAACAAATTATGCACCTTATACATGATAACACAATTTTATAGGTTGTGCATGAAATTGCCAAGAGGAATAGTTTGTTCCCTTCATTTTTATAAATCGTGTTCTCTAAAAAAATTCTTTGCTTCTTAAAAACAAGACTTTAAAAAAAGTATCATTTGTTTAATAATACGAATCAACAAAGTATGCAGATTCTTCATACTGGAATAGTTTTATACATTGTGCACACAATTTATATGAGGAAAAGCTTAGTACCCCTTGTTTCTAAAAATCACGACTTCAGATTTTTTTCCTTTCTTTCTTAAAAGTCATGTGATGTAGGAGCATCGTGGCATTCTAGAAATGTGATGAGTTGGGCACATGCTGTGGCATATTTTGTAACCATTTTGTGCTGAGTCATAGTCAGATTAGTGGTGTAGAAATCATTGCAGATCGCGACTCCCTACGTGGAGATCAAGCCGTCAGTAGTTTCTTTCATACAAGGACATTTTCATCATGCGTCATAGTGTTTGTTTTCAATTGTAGGACCACTCAGAATAGGAGTATAAGTTTAGCATAAATAGACAATTTAGAGATGCAGAGGGGGTTACGCTCTTTATCATTAAGAATTCCAAATTTACATAGAAGAGGACAGACCTGCATCTGATTCCTACTGGTAACTATTTTGAAGAGTTGGAAGAAGAGATATCCAAGTTGTGTGCATTTTCCTTTGATTTATTAATAGATGTATTAATCGTATGTTATTGGGTTGCTTGTCTTTATGCATGTACTATGTTGAACTGCGTATCTTACAAAGCCAACTTTGGTGTTTTCCTAAACATTTGTGTATTTATTAGAAGTTATTGTATTCATGCATCAATTTCTTGCTTGAATAATTGAAGTAGAGTGTAGACGCATGCATAAGAGTGTTAGGCTACAGAATCGGAATGATTGTAGGCTGGATTGATCATTTCCATGATCAATCGACGCAACCCGTAGATTTTCTGTCATGAACAAATTTTGCAGAGAATGAATGATGGAGATTGAGTCCGCAGATAAAGATCTGACGGCCCAGAAAAATCCCACAATGGAAGTTGCGAGGAATTTAACAGATCCACATAAATCTGAGAGGTCCGCACCAAAAGTAGATAGACGGTCGGAGTGAGGGCTGCAAAGATATGATAGTTAAGAGAATTGCGGAGAGGAAGTTGCAAAGGAGCAACCTTGGGAAGTTTCCATCTTGCATCCCGCAACCTGCTTACGAGAAGGCCGTTGCAGAAAGAGATTTGTGGAATGCAACGTCAATTGTTTGAGGTCCTGCATCCCGCAATCCAATTATGGAAAATTTGTTGTGGAACCAGAGTTGTGGAACGGAAATTGCGGATGCAAAATTGCGAGGAGGCAATCTTAGCACAGAATGTGGCCATTAGGCTAAATTTGGAAGTCCTGCTAAGTGTAGGAGCCACTAGATTATGTAAGTGCTGGTTGGGGTTGGTTGTGATCAACCCACCTGCACCAATTTTGGTATCATAGCTAGAAGAGATTTACTGTTGATAAATTCCATAGTTGAGATTGTAGGTAGAATTTATGAAGGAGCAAGACAGAGCTCGTGAAAGAAAGAATCATAGTTGTAGAAGCCTAGAAAGATCTAAGAAGAGTGCTCAAGAGGTTTTAGATAGAGTACCATCATTGAAAAAAGACCAAGGGCTGAGAAGAGGCATGGTGAGGTAAGTTGTAACAGTGTGAAAGAGAATTATTGTTGTAGAGGCTTAGTGTGAGAAGATCGCTGCACGCATTCGAAGAGCAGGAGGTCAAGACAAAGTTCAACCAATGGGGAATGTATAAGTTCTAAAGGAAATGAGGGAGTTAAGGGAACATCTGGAAGCCATGGAAACAGACTGACGAAGAGACCTGGAAGGAGGGGATGTAAGTGAACCTGAGGATGAAGAGCAAAGATAAGAAGCTGCACCTATGCAAGAAACACCAGAGTTAAGATATTTCAGATCTATTATAGGAGCGACTTCAATGACGAGACCAAAGTTTCCTACCGATGCTGGAAGTCTCATCGCGGAGCATCTCATTGATTGGATCAGTGAGATGGACAAGTACTTTGAGTTCGATGAGGTAGAAGAAGACAAGAGAGTCAGATTGGTTGTGACGAGGTTGAAGGGGCATGCATCGTTGAGGTGGGATAGTGTGCAAGAAGAAAGAAGGAGGAAGAATAAGCCATTGATAAAAAAAGAATGGGATAGAATGGTAGAAAATATGAGGGCTAAGTTCTTTCCCAAATATTACCAGTTAATTCTGTATAGACAAGTACATAACCTTAGCAAGCGATTGCTAATGGTGAGAGAGTACACTAAGGAGTTTTACAAAGTAAAACTAAGGGTTGTATATGTGGAGGAATCAGCAGAGAAGGTTGTTAGATATGTGAATGGTATAAGGATGGATATCAAAGAAGAGATCAACATGATATCAACCAGAATGATGGAGGAGGCATATCGGTTTGCCTTGATGGAAGAAGAAAATATAGCAAGGAAGATGAGATTCAATAAATGTCGCGGTTCAGCCAGAGGAAGAGGGCAAGTGACTAGAAAAGGAATATTTGGACCACAGAGAAGAGAGTCCAGTAACTCTAACCAACAAGAGTAGCATGGTAGAGGAGCTGATTATAGAAAAAGAGGACCTTACCAAGGAGGTAGAGGTAGAGGACGAGGACGAGAGGCTATCGTTTGGTGTTACAAATGCAACTAGTTGCGGCATAAGTCATTTGAATGTCCAAGAAAAGAATACATAGGACATAGACGAGACTATGTAGCTCAGAATTAGCAGCAACAAAAATAGTTGACAGTAGAGGAGGTCTTACCAGAGACAGGAGAGGCTTTGATGATGAACAAGGTCTTGTTGAAGCCTATGAAGGAGCAAGCAGAGCTTGCTCAAATAAAATCGCTATTCAGGACTACATGTAAACTCCAAGCAAAGTGTTGTAAGATGGCGATTGAGAGTGGGAGTAATAAAAATATTGTTTCCATAGAGATGGAGGAAAAGATGAGTTTAAAGAAGACCGGGCATATTGTTCCATACAAAGTATCTTGGTTAAATAAAGGACAACAAATCTTGGTGAGTGAGTAGTGTGTAGTTGATTTCCAAATAGGTCCATATAAGGACAAGATTCTATGTGATGTAATTCCCATGGATGTTTTTCATATACTGATAGGGAGACCGTGGAAATTTGATAATAAAGTAACTCATGATGGTAGGAGTAACTGTCATAGTTTCGAGCAGAATGGGATGAAACATGTACTTCACCCTTTACAAGAAGGTAGTACAATAGGACAATCAACACCTAAAGTTCTGATGTTGTCAGGAAAAGAATATTTGCAGTAGGTTGAGAAGGCAGAGTTGAAATATGTTGTGGTGTGTAATCCAAGAGTGGTGACGATGAATACTAGTGTGGCAGATCTACCTAAGGAGATTCAAGAGATGTTCGGTGAGTTTAGTGACATTTTGGTGGATTATTTACCCAATGAACTACCATGATGAAGGGATATAAGTCATCAGATTGATTTTATTCTACTAGCTAGTTTACAAAGTAAGGCAGCATATAGGTTGACATCTCAAGAGAATGAAGAATTGAGGAAGCATGTTCAAGGATTGTTGGACAAAGTATTGGTACAAAAGAGTCTGAGTCCATGTGCAGTACTAGTAGTACTGACATGAAACACTACTACATTTCGACCAAAAATCTGACGGTCGTCATGTCGGATTTTCGACACTTCCCTGTCGCATGTACGACACTTTGGTTTTTTTATAAGCGTCGGAAACTTGTCGTCGGTTATTCGACACCTAATTAGCCGTTGGTTAAGTGACACTTATGTAACCATCGGTTGAATATACATCGTCGGTTATCCGACATATAATCCATATTAAATTTTAAAAAAATCACTTAAAAACCGTCGCTTTACCGACGGGGTTAAATTTAAGGCGTCGGTTATCCGACATAAAATTTATATTAAATTTTGAAAAAACACTTGCAAACCATCGTTGAAGCGATGAATATATAGTTAATGCATCGGTTTAGCGATAGGTAAAACCGTCGCTTAAGCGACGAATATGCAGATTAATCGTTGGTGAAGCGACAGAAATAACTGTCGCTTAAGCGACGCCTTTTGAAATTTTTTTTTAAAAAATTAAATTTTTTTTTTGGAAACATAATTCTACTCTAGAGATCCGCCCTCTCTAGAAATTCATGCTGCTTATATGAGTGATCAAGTCCCACTCGAGTCTGGAAATTCATGCTGCTTATATGGGTGATCAAGTCCTTTATCCTCCCATTAAAACAATGTTGTTTCACACTAATATCATAGAAATCGCTTCCATGATTTTGGTGGTTACTGAGGTGGAAGTATAGTATATTGGTGGCATTGTCTTTATACATCCTTAATAAAATATAAATCTATCTTTAATGGAGTTCTACAATTTCCTTGATGAAATGGTGGCAAATGGAGCGATTTTGCTGGAATTTTCATTCAATTATGTTTTTCATTTTCTTGGAGTTTGTGAAATCATTAAAATATTAATTGGAAAGTATGCATTTCTGATTCGAGACGTCATTCTTGGATTGTTGGACTGTATACAATCCATAGGCCATGTCAAGAGTAATTGTTTAGACTTCTCCGATGCCATCTAAGAATACAGTGGGCCTCTAATACGACCTGCAAAACATTGACTAAGCACATTCGTTCAATTTAGTCTATAAGGAACCAAAAGAGGTGCCAAAAGGCATGGCATTATTTACATATAAGGAACAAGCAGTTTGAACAGGGGGATCTAGCGCTGAATCTGTTGAAGCAATGGGAAGACACAAATGCAGGTTTATCTCCTTGTGCACATGGATTAACATAGAAGGCTGGTGTTGTATCAGTGCATATATTTTTTCTTGCAATAGTGACAAGGAGCTGACTTGTTTGAAAACCACAGAAGTGTTTACTGATGATGCACTAACAAGGATTTACCTCAAAGATGTTTTCTTATAGACCTGACTATCATCATACTCTTCTTCTTTAAACACATAATGGCTGTTGTAACAAGAATGCCACCCATACGAAATACCTGCAGTGGTACTGCCTCTTAGAAACTGTGGATGCTTGGGATGCTTTATAAACCACTTAATTGGTCTGTAGATGAGTGTGATTTGGGGCAAAATTCATCAGCTCATGTTTTGCAGTACAGTATGGAAGATATCCTACCCAAGCCATGTTTCTATTAGGACTAACATTTTTCCCTTTTCCGAGTTTACAACCCTTTAGAACCCACCCTCATATCTACTTTCTTTGTCTTCTTTAGATCTAAAATTTTCTCTTTATTCAATTGAAGAGAATTGGTTTTGATGAAACATAAACTTGATATCTTGAGTCAGTGCTATTAATCAAAAGAATCACCATCATTAAACAGCCAAATTGCCTCCAAAGACAGCTACTTTACAGGCTGTACCTCTGTTCATGGAGAGGACCCAATCAATGATAA
>LPNX010211493.1:671775-688329 GCA_001517045.1 Pseudotsuga menziesii
AGGTTTAGATTGGACAAAATTAACGAGGTATTACGTAGTTATGCACCTGGTGATCATGCAAATGACACTGAGTTGCAGTCACGCTTGTCTTGAAATGCTAGTCAGTGATGAGGCACGAATAATTAGGAGCCACAGATGGCATTGGAATTTGTTTATTAGCACTTAGGGTGGTATGATTGATAAAAGAACAACAGGTAGATACCCGTGAGAAATAGGTAATATAATGAATTTGGGTACAACATGTAATGTAATAACGTTTCTTTACACCATTATAATTAAAGGATGAAATAAATTTAGGAATAGGATATGCGCAAAGAGATTTATTTCATGTAGCAGATCCTAGGTGAGGTAAAAAAAAATTAATTAATTTGGCTAAATCTTTATAGTTTGCTTATGAATTTCATAAGAGGAATAGATTGGTACCCCTCATTTTTAAAATTTACAACTTCTAAATAAATTATCTAATCTCTTAAAAGATATGACTTTCAAAAACAACATTTATTTAATAAATAGAAACCACATAGTATGGAAATTCTACATGATCACACTTTTTTATATATTGCTCATGCAATTGTTTTTAAAAAGGACTTCTAAATAAATTACTTTATTTCTCAAAAACAAGTGTTTTTTTTTTAAATGGCAGTTCTTTAATCAATCAAATAGACAAAGTATGCACAGTATACATAATCACACATTTTCATACATTGGATGGAAACTTTGTAAGAGGAATAGATTAATACCCGTGATTTTAAAAAATCAAAACTTCTAAAATCATTAGTTTATTTCTTAAAAGCAAAGACATTTTAAAAAACTCATTTATTTAATAAATGGAATAAATAAAGTATGCACTTTATACATAATCATAGATTTTTATAGTTTGCTCATGAATTTCATAAGAGGAATAGATTGGTACCCCTCATTTTTAAAATTTACAACTTCTAAATAAATTATCTAATCTCTTAAAAGACATGACTTTCAAAAACACCATTTATTTAATAAATAGAAACCACATAGTATGGAAATTCTACATGATCCCACTTTCCTATATATTGTTCATGCAATTGGTAAGAGGAATAGGTTTGTAACCCTTGTTTTTAAAAATCATCTCCTCTAAAAACAATTTATTTCTTAAAAAGAAAGACATTTAAAAAATGGCATTTACTTAATAAATAGAATCAACAAAGTGTGTAGACTATATATAATGCCACTATTTTATATGTTGTGCATGCAATTGGTAAGAGGAAGAGCTTAGTGCTCCTTGTTTTAAAAATATACGATTTCTAAAAAATGTCACTATATTTCTTAAAAACAATACTTTGAAAAAAATGTCATTTGTTTAAAAAATAGAATAAACAAAATTTGCGCATTCTACGTGATCACACACTTTTATAGATTCCACATCTGTTTGGAAAGAGAAATAAGTTAATGCCCACGTTTTTTACAATCATGACTTTTTGAAAATGTCATTTGTTTAATAATCTAGACCAACAAAATATGCAAATTCTGCATGATCGGGCATATTTATACATTGCGCTCACAATTGGTATGAATAACATATTAGTACCCTTTATTTTAAATCACGTTTTCTATGGAAAATTACATTATTTCTGAAGAAAAAAAGCATTATTTTTTTTATTATTAAAATCCTTTTTTTTTATTAAAGGAACTCAACAAAGCATGCACATTTATACATAATCAAACCTTCAAATACATTGTTCACACAATTGTAAACATGAAGAGTTTTTAGTACCACTTCTTTTAAAAATCACGACTTCTAAAACATTACTTTATTTCCTTAAAAACATGATTTAAAAAAAATAACATTTCTTTAATAAATCAAATAAACAAAGTATGCAGATTCTACATAATAGAACCTTTCAATACACTATGCAGATATATCGTAAGAGCAAAAGCTTAATAACCCTTCTTTTTAAAAAACATTACTTTATCTATTTAAAAACGAGAATTTAAAAAACACCATTTGTTTAAAAAATCAAATAAGCAAAGTATGCACATTCTACATTATCATTTTTTTTAAATCGTGATTTCTAAGACAATTACTTTATTTCTTAAAAACACCTTTTTTTAAAAACCTATTTGTTTAATAAATCAAATAAACAAAGTATGCAATGTTATACATAATCACACTTTTTTGTACATTGCGCACAAAATTGGTAAGATGAACAATTTGGTACCCCTCATTTTTTAAAATCATGAATTTTAAAACAAATACTTTAATTCTTAAAAAAAAAATTTTTTTAAATAACACCATTCAATTAATAAGTTAAATAAACAAAGCATGAAAATTATACTTGATCACAAATTTTTATAGGTTGCATACACAATTGGTAAGAGGAATTGTGTAGTACCCCCCATTTAAAAAAATCACACAATCTAAAAAAATTACTTAATTCATAAAAAGCAAGAATTTTTTAAAAATGTCATTTATTTAATAAATTGAATCAACAAAATATTGAATTGTACATGATCGCACCTTTTTACACATTGTTCATGCAATTAGTAAGAGGAATATATTAGTATCCCTAATTTTTTAAAATCACGACTCATAAAAAAATGACTTTATTTCTTAAAAAACATGATTTTTTAGAAATGTTATATATGTAATAAATGGAATATAAAAATTTGGACATGCTACACAATATCGTCTTTTATACATTGTGCACACAGTTCGTAAGAGGAAGATCTTAGTACCCCTCATTTTATACAATGACATTTTCAAAAATGTCATTTATGTAATAAATGGAATCAAGAAAGTATGTTCATTCTACATAATGGAACCTTTTTATACATTGCGCACTCAATTGGGAAGAGTTAGAGTTCAACATCCCTTGTTTTTAAAAATCACTTATTTTAAGAAATTACTTTATTTCTTAAAAAAATAAGACTTTGTAGAAAACATTATTTGTTTATTGATTAAAATCAATAAAGAATGTACCTTATACATGATCACACAATTTTATAGGTGGTGCATGCAATTGTCAAGAGAAATACCTTTGTACCCGTCGTTTTTATATATTGTGTTTTGTAAAAAAGATTCTTTGCTTCTTAAAAGAACGACTTTAAAAAAAATATCATTTCTATAATAATTCGAATCAACAAAATATGCACATTCTTCATAATCAAAACCCTTGTTTCTAAAAATCATGTCTTCAAAGGAACATTGTATGAATTGTGCATGTTATTGTTAAAAGGAACAACTTAGTACCCATCATTTTTAAAAATTGCAATTTCTAAAAAATTAGTTTATTTCTTAAAAAAAAGAGACTTTTTAAGAAATATCATTTGTTTACTAAATCAAATCAAAAAAGTAAGAAGATTCTACATGATCGCACATTTATATTGTTTGCAAACGCAATTGGTAATAGGAATATATTAGTACCCCTTGTTTTAAAAAATCAACTTCTAAATTTTTTTATGTTTTCTTTTTAAACACGACATTTAAAAAACGACACAAATTTAACAATTTGAATCAACAAAATCTACACATTATGAATGATCACACCTTTTCATACATTGTGCACATAATTGATGTCAGGAATATCTTAGTACCCCTGTTTCTATAAAATGATTTTTTTTAAATACTCTATTTCTTAAAAGACATGATTTAAAAAAACCAATATTTATTTAATAAAAAAATAAACAAAGTATGCGCATACTACATAATCACACCTATATATACATTGTGCACACAATTGGTAAGAGGGATAGTTTAGTACCCTACATTTTTAATAAAAAAAATAAACAAAGTATGTGCATACTACATAATCACACCTATATATACATTGTGCACACAATTGGTAAGAGGGATAGTTTAGTACCCCACATTTTTAAAATTCATAATTTGTAAAAACATTACATTCTTTCATGAAAAAAAAAAGACTTTTTACAAACACCATTTGTTTAATAAATCAAATAAGCCAAGTTTGGGAATTCTACATTATCACACAAATTTATAGGTTTTGCACACAATTTCTAAGTGAAATAACTTACTACCACTCATTTTTGAAAAGCAGGACTTCTAATCAAATTACTTTATTTTTTAAAAACAAGAGTTTTTTTAAAAATGTGAGTTCTTTAATCAATCGAATAAAAAAAGTATGCACACTATACATAATCACAGTTTTTCATACATTGGATGGAAAATTTGTAAGAGATAGAGATTAGTAACCATGATTTTCAAAAATCACAACTTCTAAAATAATAGTTTATTTCTTAAAAACTCAGACATTTTAAAAAACTCATTTCTTTAATAAACAGACTAAACAAAGTATGCGCTTTCTACATAATATATTTTTATAGCTTTTCTATGAGGCTCATAAGAGGAATAGATTGGTACCCCACATTTTTGAAATTTATGATTACTAAAAAACGATTATTTTACCTCTTAACAAGCATTACTTTCAAAAACACCATTTATTTAATAAATCGAATCCACATAGTATGGAAATTGTACATGATCACACATTTTTATACATTGTTCTTGCAATTGGTAAGAGGAATAAATTTGTAACCCTTGTTTTTAAAATCTATGTAATCTAAAATAAAATATTTCTTGAAAAAAAAGACATTTAAAAAATGGCATTTACTTAATAAATAGAATCAACAAAGTGTGAAATTCTATATAATGGAACATTTTTATATATCGTGAATGCAATTGGTAAGAGAAAGATCTTAAATACGCTTGTTTTAAAAAAATATGATTTCTAAAAAAAATCACTTTATTTCTTAAAAGCAATACTTTGAAAAAAAATGTCATTTATTTAATAAATTGAATAAACAAATGTTGCACATTATACATGATCGCACACTTTTATAGATTCCACATGTGATTGGAAAGAGAAGTAACTTAATACCCATGTTTTGAAAAATCACAACTTAAAAAAAATTAATTTATTTCGTTAAAAACATAACTTTTTGAAAAATGCCACTTGTTTAATAATTTGGACCAACAAAGTATTTGAATTCTACATGATCACACATTTTTATACATTGTGCTCACAATTGGCTTGACTAACATATTAGTACCCCTATTTTTTTAAATCATGTTTTCTATGGAAAATTATGTTATTTTTGAAAAAACATGACTTTTTATCAAACATTATTTGTTTATTAACATAACTTAACAAAGTATGCCCATTTCTACATAATCAAAGCTTTAAATACATTGTGCACACAATTGTAAACATGAATAGCTTAGTACCACTTCTTTTAAAAATCACGACTTTTAAAAAGAATACTTTATTTCTATGAAACATGATTTAAAAAAATAACATTTCTTTAATAAATCAAATAAAAAAAGTATGCACATTTTACATAATAGAACCCTTTAATACACTATGCACATAGATGGTAAGAGGAAGAGTTTAGTACCACTTCTTTTAAAAAATCATGACTTTGAAAACATTACTTTATCTCTTTTAAAATGAGACTTTAAAAAACAATGTTTGTTTAATAAATCAAATAACCAAAGTATGCACATTCTACATTATCACACATTTTATAGGTTGTGCACTCAATTGTTAGGATGAGTAATTTACTATCATTCCTTTTTTAGAAATCGTGATTTCTAAAAGAACTACTTTCTTCCTTAAAAAAACACATTTTTTTAAAAATCCCCATTTGTTTAATAATTAGAATAAACAAAGTATTTGAAATAACACCATTTAATTAATAAGTTGAATAAACATAGTATGAAAATTATAATTGATCACAATTTTTTATAGGTTGCACACACAATTAATAAGAGGAATAGCAAAGTACCCCTCGTTTTAAAAAATCACAACATCTAAAAAATTACTTAATTCATAAAAAACAAGAATTTAAAAAAAAAAATCCATTTCTTTAATAAATTGAAACAACAAAGTACTCAAATTATACATGATCTCACCTTTTTATACATTGTTCATGCAATTAATAAGATGGATATATTAGTATCCCTAATTTTTTTAAAATCATGACTCATAAAACAATTACTTTATTTCTTAAAAAAACATGAGTTTTTTAAAAATGTTATATATTTAATAAATGGAATTAACAAATTTTGCACATGCTACACAATCTCACATTTTTATACATTGTGCAAAGAGTTGGTAAGAGTAAGATCTTAGCACCCCTCATTTTTTTTAAAAGGCATTTTCAAGAAAGGAATTTATTTAATAAATGGAATCAAGACAATATCTGTATTCTACATAATGGAACCCTTTTATACATTGCGCATGCAATTGGTAAGAGTTAGAGTTTAGTGTCCCTTCTTTTTAAAAATCATGTATTCTAAGAAATTACTTTATTTCTTCAAAAATAAGACTTTCTAAAAAACGCCATTTGTTTATTTATTCAAGCCAACAAATTATGCACCTTATACATGATGACACAATTTTATAGGTTGTGCATGCAATTGCCAAGAGGAATAGTTTGTTCCCTTCATTTTTATAAATGGTGTTCTCTAAAAAAATTCTTTGCTTCTTAAAAACAAGGCTTTAAAAAGAGTATCATTTGTTTAATAATTCGAATCAACAAAGTATGCAGATTCTTCATACTGGAATAGTTTTATACATTGCGCACACAATTTATATGAGGAAAAGCTTAGTACCCCTAGTTTCTAAAAATCACGACTTTAGATTTTTTTCCTTTCTTTCTTAAAAATCATGTGATGTAGGAGCATCGTGGCATTCTAGCAATGTGATGAGTTGGTCACATGCTGTGGCATATTTTGTAACCATTTTGTGCTGAGTCATAGTCAGATTAGTGGTGTAGGAATCATTGCGGATCGCGACTCCCTACGTGGAGATCAAGCTGTCGGTAGTTTCTTTCATACAAGGACATTTTCATCATGCGTCATAGTGTTTGTTTTCAATTGCAGGACCACTCAGGATAGGAGTAGCAGTATAGCATAAATAGACAAGTTAGAGATGCAGAGGGGGTTACGCTCTTTATCATTAAGAATTCCAAATTTGCATAGAAGAGGATAGACCTGCGTCTCATTCCTACTGGTAAATATTTTGAAGAGTTGGAAGAAGAGATATCCAAGTTGTGTGCATTTTCCTTTGATTTCTTAATAGATGTATTAACAGTATGTTGTTGGGTTGCTGGTCTTTATGCATGTACTATGTTGAACTGCGTATCTTACAAAGCCAACTTTGGCGTTTTCCTAAACATTTGTGTATTTCTTAGAAGTTATTGTATTCACGCATCAATTTCTTGCTTGAATAATTGAAGTAGAGTGTAGACGCATGCATAAGAGTGTTAGGCTACAGAATCAAGATGATTGTAGGCTGGATTGATCATTTCCATGATCAATCGACACAACCCGTAGATTTTATATCATGAACAAATTTTGTAGAGAATGATCGATGGAGATTGAGTCCACATATAAAGATCTAACGGCCCAGAAAAATCCCACAACGAAAGTTGCAAGGAATTTAACAGATCCACATATATCTGAGAGGTCCACACAAAAAGTAGATAGACGGTCGGAGTGAGGGCTACAAATATATGATAGCTAAGAGAATTGCGGAGAGGAAGTTGCAAAGGAGAAACCTTGGGAAGTATCCATCCCGCATCCTGCAACCTACTTACGAGAAGGTTGTTGCACAAAGAGATTTGTGGAATGCAACGTCAATTGTTTGAGGTCCTGCATCCCGCAATCCAATAACGGAAAACTTGTTGTGGAACGGAAATTGCAGATGCAAAATTACGAGGAGGCAATTTTAGCACAGAATTTGGCCATTAGGCTAAATTTGGCAGTCCTGCTAAGTGTAGGAGCCACTATATTATGGAAGTGCTGGTTGGGGTTGGTTGTCATCAACCCACCTGCACCAATTTTGGTATCATAGCTAGAAGATATTTATTGTTGATAAATTCCATAGTTGAGATTGTAGGTAGAATTTATGAAGGAGCAAGACAGAGCTCGTGAAAGAAATAAGCATAGTTGTAGAAGCCTAGAAAGATCAAAGAAGAGTGCTCAAGATGTTTTAGATAGAGTACCATCATTGAAAAAAGACCAAGGGCTGAGAAGAGGCATGGTGACATAAGTTGTAATAGTGTGAAAGAGAATTATTGTTGTAGAGGCTTAGTGTGAGAAGATGGCTGCACGCATTGGAAGAGCAGGAGGTCATGACAAAGGTCGACCAATGGGGAATGTATAAGTTCTAGAGGAAATGAGGGAGTTAAGGGAACATCTGGAAGCCATGGAAACAGACTGACGAAGAGACCTAGAAAAGTGTAAACTCCAAGGAAAGTGTTGTAAAATGGCGATTGATAGTGGGAGTACTAAAAATATTCTTTCCATAGAGATGGAGGAAAAGATGAGTTTAAAGAAAAACGGGCATCTTGTTCCATACAAAGTATCTTGGTTAAATAAAGGACATCAAATCCTGGTGAGTGAGTAGTGTGTAGTTGATTTCCAAATAGGTCCATATAAGGACAAGATTCTGTGTGATGTGATTCCCATGGATGTTTTTCATATACTGATAGGGAGACCGTGGAAATTTGATAATAAAGTAACTCATGATGGTAGGAGTAACTGTCATAGTTTCAAGCAGAATGGGATAAAACATGTACTTCACCCTTTACAAGAAGGTAGTACAACAGGACAATCAGCACCTAAAGTTCTGATGTTGTCAGGAAAAGAATATTTGCAGCAGGTTGAGAAGGCAGACTTGAAATATGTTGTGGTGTGTAATCCAAGAGTGGTGACGATGAAGACTAGTGTGGCAGATCTACCTAAGGAGATTCAAGAGATGTTTGGTGAGTTTAGTGACATTTTGGTGGATGATTTACCCAATGAACTACCACGATGAAGGGATATAAGTCATCAGATTGATTTTATTCTAGTAGCTAGTTTACAAAGTAAGGCAGCATATAGGTTGACACCTCAAGGGAATGAAGAATTGAGGAAGCATGTTCAAGGATTGTTGGACAAAGTATTGGTACCAATAGTGCTGACATGAAAGAAGGATTGTCAGGGGAACATGTGTACTAACTCCAAAGCAATTAACAAGATTATCATCAAATATAGGTTTCCATTACCAAGGATGGATGACATGATGGATTGTCTAAGTGGGGAAACATGCTTTTCAAAACTGGATTTAGAGAGCGGATATCATTAGATAATTATTAGAGGAGGAGATGACTGGAAGACAACCTTTATAAAAAATTATGGGTTATATGAGTGGTTGGTCATGCCATTTTGATTGTCCAATGCACCAAGAACTTTTATGAGATTGATGAATGAAGTATTGAGAGGTTTCATAGGTAATTTTGTGATAGTTTACCTTGATAACATTTTGGTTTTCAGGCAAACAAAAGAAGAGCATCTGAAACATTTGAGATATGTTTTAGAGAGGCTGGAATGGGAAAAGTTGTTGATAAATGTGAAGAAGTGCACATTCTTGAAGACAGAGCTAGTATATTTGGGTTTTGTTATCTCAAGGGATGGGTTAAATATGGATCTAGAAAAGGTGCAAGCAATTATTGATTGACCACCACCTAGGAACATATTTGAGGTAAGAAGGAGCTGTACTTAGTTAGGATGATAGTCCTATAGTGTATTTCAGTGAGAAGTTGAATTATTCTAGGGAGAAGTATTCATCTTATGACAAGGATTTTTATGTTATTGTTTAAGTAATGAAGCATTGGAGTCACTATTTGATGGCTAGAGAATTTATGGTGTACTCTGACAACCATGCATTGCAGTATATTATGTAGTAACCTAAGTTGAACCTGAAACATGTCAAGTGGGTTGAGTTCTTACAGAGCTTTACCTTTGTGTTAAAACACATAAGTGGACAGTCAAATAGAGTAGTTGATACCTTGAGTAGGAGACTATTGATTATACAAGAGAATCAGATCCAAGTCTTGGGATTTGAGCATTTGAGATATTTGTATGAGGCTAACATTGATTTCCAAGAAGCTTACAGGGCTTGTAGGAATCCAGTGGAGGTGGACACAGATCCATGGATGGAGTATACCCTGCAATATGGTTTACTCTTTAAAAATAGTAAACTTTGTGTACCAAGGTGTTCTATGAGAGAGAACTTGATACAGGAGAAACATAATGAAGGTATGGAAGGTCGCTTTGGAAGTGATAAAACCTTTGGAAAGTTGGGTCATTTCTATTTCTAGCCAGGGATGAGGTCTGAAGTTGAGAAGTTTGTACGAAGATGCAGAGTATGACAACATCCTAAGGGGAGAAACCAAAACACAAGATCATATACACCATTTCCTATTCCAACTAGGCCTTGGGATTCTATGAGTATGGATTTCATTCTGGGTTTTCCAAGAACTGAGAAAGGACATGATTATATTTTTGTAGTTGTTGATAGATTCACTAAGATGGCACATTTCATTCCCTGTTACAAAAATAGTGATGCTACACATATTGATAACGTGTTCTTTAATGAAGTTGTAAAGCTACATGGTTTACCTAGAAGCATTGTATCAAACAGAGATGTGAAGTTCACGTGTCATTTTTGGAGGACCTTGTGGAAGAAGTTGGGTACCAGACTAAACTTTGGTTCAGCATATCACCAACAGTCTGATGTATAGACCGAAGTAGTCAATAGGAGTCTTGGGAAGATTTTGAGAAGTTTGATTGGCAAGAGTCCTAACCAGTGGGACAGCGTATTATCTCAAGCTGAGTTTGCCTATAATGATTCACCAAAAAAAATTACATTGATGAGTCCATTCCAAATTCTGTATGGAATGCATCCAAGGGGAGTGTCTGGACTTCATGACTTAGGTCAATTGGAGAAGATGAGTGTTGATGGTGAAGAGTTTGTTGTAAGGATCAGTGAACTCCAGGAGCAAGTGAAGGAGATGATACAGTAGAGTAACACCAGTTACAAGGGCAGAAAAGATTCCAAAAGGAGAGAAAGGAAATATGAAGTAGGGTATTTGGTCTTAGCATATCTAAAGAGAGACATATTTCCAAAATGGGAGTATAACAAGCTGAAGATGAAGAAGATTAGACCCTACAACATAGTTAAAAAAAATCAGCAAATGCTTATGAGTTAGAGATTCCTACAGGAGTGGGTATTTCACCAATATTTAATGTTGCAGATCTATATCCTTATGTAGCAGGTGACAATGGAACCTTTACAGAAGGTGAAGATCCTACTGAAGACTTACAATGGGTGAGGTAGATGCCTGTGGCACAACAATTGGAATTTGAGGTCGGACACTAAAGTGATAAAGAGAATAAGGAAGAATAAATATCTTAAGTATTTGGTCAAGTGGAAGAAGCAACCAATAGAGGATTCTACTTGGATGAGCACTACAGAGTTGGAAGCCAAGGGTTTCACTGTAGCTGATATAATGAAGAGGGGTTCATAATTTTCTACCTTGCAGGTCTAATGCAGGAGCATCATGGCATGCTAGCAATGTAATGAGTTGGTCCCATGCTGTGACATATTTTGTAACCATTTTGTGCTAAGTCATAGTTAGAATAGTGGCGTAGGAATCATTGCAGATCGTGACTCCCTGCGTGGATATCAAGCCGCCAGTAGTTTGTTTCAGGTAAGGACATTTTCATCATGCGTCGTAGTGTTCGTTTTCAGTTGTAAAACAACTTAGAATAGGAGTAGCAGTTTAGCATAAATAGATAGTTTAGAGATGCGGAGGGGGTTCTTCTCTTCAGCATTTAGAATTTTGAATTTGTAGAGAAGAGTATAGAACTACGTCTGATTCCTACTTGTAATATTTTGAAGAGTCGAAAGAAGAGAGATCCAAGTTGTGTGCATTTTCCTTTGATTTATTAAAAAAAGGATTAACTGTATATTGTTGGGTTGTTGGCCTTTATGCATGTAGTGTGTTGAACTGTGTATCTTAAAGAGCCGAATTCTGTGTTTTCCTGAACATTTTTGTATTTCTGAGAAGTTACTGTATTCACGCATTAATTTCTTGCTTGAATAGTTGAGTTAGAGTGTAGACACATGCATAAGAGTGTTAGGCTAAAGAATCTAGATGATTGCAGGTTGGATTCATCAATTCCATGATCAATCAGTGCAACTCACAGATTTTTTATCATTAACAAGTTTTGCAGAGAATGAACGGTGGGGATTGAGTCCACAAATAAAGATCTGATGGTCTAGAAAAATATCCCGATGGAAGTTGCAAGGATGTTAACAGATCCACAAAGATCTAAGAGTTCGGCACCAAAAGTAGATCGATGGTGGGAGTGAAGGCCACAAAGATGTGATGGCTAAGAGAATTGCAGAGAAAGTTGCGGAGAGGAAGTTGCAGGGAAGTAGCCTTGGGAAGTTGGCATGTCGCATGCCACAACCCACTTGCAGGAATGTCTTTGTGGAAAGAGAGTTGCAAAATGCAATGTCGGTCATTTGAGGTCCCGCATCCCGCAATCTGATTGCAGAAACTCTGTTGTGGAACCAGAGTTTCAGAACGACGATTGCAGAGGCAAAATTGCAAGGAAGAAAATTTTAGTGCACAATTTGGCCATTAGGCTAAATTTGGCAATCTTGTTAAGTATAGGAGCCACTAGATCCTAGAAGTGTTGGTTAGGATTGGTTGTGATCGACCCACCTGCACCATCGTGTCTTAAAAAAAATGAATTTGTTTAACTAGTCAAATAGAAAAAGTATGCACATTTTACATAATTCCACAATTTATGCATTGTGCATGCTATTGTTCAAAGGAACAATTTAGTATGCATTGTTTTCAAAAATCCCAACTTCTAAAAAAGATAGTTTATTTCGTAAAAAAACAAGAGTTTTTAAAAAATGTCATTTGTTTACTCAATTGAATAATCAAAGTGAGAATATTCTACATGATCGCACCTTTTTATACATTGTACACACAATCGATGTTAGGAATATCTTAGTACTCTTGTTTTTCTAAAATCACATTTAAAAAAAAAAAAAATTTTAAAAACACGATTTTAAAAAAATCAACATTTCTTTGATAACACAAATAAACAGAGTATGGAATTATACATAATCACACCTTTCTATACAGTGTGCACACAATTGGTAAGAGGAAGAGTTTAGTACCCCACGTTTTTAAAAGTAATGACTTGTAAAAAAAATACATTATTTCCTAAAAAAGAAGACTTTTAAAAAAACACCATTTGTTTAATAAATCAATAAACCAAATTTGTCCATTCTAAATTGTCACACGCTTTTATAGGTTGTGCACATAATTGATATCAAAAATAGCTTACTACCACTCACATTCAAAAAGCATGACTTCCAATTTATAGCTTACTACCACTCACATTCAAAAAGCATGACTTCTAAATAAATTAGTTCATTCGTTAAAAACAAGATTTTTTTAAAAATGGCAGTTCTTTAATCAATAGAATAAACAAAGTATGCACACTATACACAACCACCATTTTTTATACATTCGATGGAAAAATTGTAAGAGGAAGAGATGTACCATAATTTTCAAAAATCATAACTTCTAAAAAAAAATAGTTTATTTCTCAAAAACCAAGACATTTCAAAACACATATTTCTTTAATAAATGGAATAAACAAAGTAGCAATTTTTACATAATCATAGATTTTTATAGTTTATGGATGAAATTTCTAAGAAGAATGGATTGGTATCCCTAATTTTTAAAATTTACAACTTCTAAAAAAATTATTTTATCTCTTAAAAGACATGACTTTTAAAAGCACCATTTATTTAAAAAATAGAATCCACATAGTATGGAAATTCTACATGATCACTAGTTTTTATACATGGTTCATGCAATTGGTAAGAAGAATAACTTTGTATCCCTTGCTTTAAAAAATCATGTCCTCTAAAAAGAGAAATATTTCTTGAAAAACAAGACATTTAAAAAATGTCATTTACTTAATAAATAGAATCTACAAAGTGTGCAGATTCTATATAATGGTACCTTTTATATATTGTGCATGAAATTGGTAAAAGGAAGAGCTTAGTTCCTTTTTTTTAATTAGGATTTCTAAACAAGTCACTTTATTTCTTACAAAAAAATATTTGAAAAAAAATGTCATTTGTTTAATAAATGGAATAAACTAAATTTGCACATTCTATATGATCACACACTTCTATATATTCCACATGTGATTGGAAAGAGAAATAACTTAATAACCCTGTTTTTATAAATCATCTCTTCACAAAAAAATATTTTATTTCTTTAAAAACATGACTTTTTGAAAAACATCATTTGATTAATAATTTGAACCAACAAAGTATGTAAATTCTACATGATTGCACATTTTTAAAGATTGGGCTCACAATTGGTATGAGTAATATATTAGTACCCCTATTATTTTTAAATCAGGTTTTCTATGGAAAATTTAATTATTTCTTAAAAACATGATTTTTTTTATCAAACTTAGTTTGTTTATTAAATCAACTTAACAAAGTATGCACAATTCTACATAATCAAACTTTTAAATACATTGTGGAAACAATTGTAAACATGAAGAGATTAGTACCACTTCTTTTAAAAATGATGATTTCTAAAAACATTAGTTTCTTTCATAGAAAACATTATTTAAAAAAAAATAATATTTCTTTAATAAATCAAATAAACAAAGTACACACATTCTAAGTAATATCAAGTTTCAATACATCATTACTTCTCAACTACCCCTTATTTTTAAAAATAATTACTTTGAAAAACATTACTTGTCTCTTTAAAAACAAAAATTTAAATCTTCAATGATCGAAATCAAACTTCGCTGATGTGTTTTAATGGGATTAATATATAGGTGGATAGGTCGGGGAAGATGTTAACATATAATTGAGGGATTCTTTGATGAAAAGTAGGTCAAGAGGTTTTGGAATGAGTTTTTTAAGGCGGCGTGGAGTTATGGAGAAATCATCCAGAAAACTAGGGAGTGATCATCTTCATGATTATCTAGCATGTACAACGCTTGTCGAGTTCATTCACTTATGTTTCCCCTATTCCCTGGGTAGAATTTTCTTAGTTTTGGTTTAATATTCTTTTCCTTCATGGATCCGTAATTCGTAGGTGGGTATGAGTTGTTGCCTCTCTTTTAAGCTACATCGACCTGATTTAACTAGATTCCATGCCTGCATAGTAATGTTCACACCCAGTGGAGCGAATACAAGGTGACTAATATAAAATTGGCCAGGATCGCCGAGTGTGCCATCTTTAAAGCTGTGAAGATAAATTTGAATTTTCATATATGGTTGCTTTTAACTGGTATGCCGGCTCTAATGTTACTCAACCGTGAGCTGTGCCCTTAGAATAATGTTTCCATACTTCACAGCTCTTCAAATTCCTAGTGCCTCCTTCAAACGGCCTTCAATGCTCAATACCATGATAGGATCGAGTTTAGAGTTGGCACTGACTTGGGTCTTAGCAGACGCCGTAACAACTCTCTTGCTATTCTGAAGGTGGGCAATCATAGGCTCTGCCATTGCCATTCTTGATTTCCTTTGTATCATTTCACACAACACCAAACCCAATATTATTTACATGAGCAACTTCTTTTCAAAATTGCATGAGGTTTCGCCATTGTCATTGTGTGTTTGTGTAGAGCACTATTTTTTTCGAGTTTTACCAGGTCATTTAGCCTTTGAGCCTGGTCACCCTACGCCAGTGAACAACCGTACCTTGCCTTCCCTTAATGTTTTTCAATATATTTAAAAAAAATGCATTATTGTGTATTTAGGAATTGAACTTTGTGGCAAGAAAAATCTATATGTTTGTGCAGCAAATATTGATGAAATCTTTTTAAAGACTATCAGTCTATCCTTATCAAATATACGACACACAGCTTATGTGCTTATTGGAATGATATAGGGATGATGACAGATACTGGGATTGTAGATTCTACTATTTATATGTATTTGAACTAGTGAAATCATAGAATTTTTTTAGTTACCTAGATCTTAGCAACAGTAGATTGTGAAGCTGAAGGAGATCAAACGAAGGAAGGAGAATTAGCATGTGACTCTACTCAGCGGTTCGGAGACTTGATGGCTAGTCTTTATTCTATAATCCATAACACAACCTATGCGATGGGAAGCTTACCGAGATCGAAACGAAGGTCTAGATTGGACAAAATTAACGAGGTATTACGTAGTTATGCACCTGGTGATCATGCAAATGACACTGAGTTGCAGTCACGCTCGTCTGGAAATGCTAGTCAGTGATGAGGCACGAATAGTTAGGAGCCACAGATGGCATTGGAATTTGTTTATTAGCACTTAGGGTGGTAAGATTGATAAAAGAACAACAGGTAGATACCCGTGAGAAATAGGTAATATAATGAATTTGGGTACAACATGTAATGTAATAACGTTCTTTACACCATTATAATTAATGGATGAAATAAATTTAGGAATAGGATATGCGCAAAGAGATTTATTTCATGTAGCAGATCCTAGGTGAGGTAAAAAAAATTAATTAATTTGGCTAAATGGCCTGAGAATGCCTACCATGGCCTTGGACATTTTCATTTATGAGGTAGGCACTTCCAGAGGGAATATAATAGTAGCAGGGATCGGGCTTGGGGACTAAGACTTCGTTACTGCCCAGTAGATCGATTGCTGGAGATACTTCGTGACAGTA